>CAUYTI010006720.1:0-15157 GCA_963575145.1 Galago senegalensis | reverse complement strand
GACTCGTCCGCCGCCGGCGGGGGTGCGCTAAGCTCTAGCAAGTACTTCTGTGGCTGCCCGGAGCAGGAAAATTGCGGCTCTAGCAACCAGTGCTGGACCTGCCCAGAGCCCTGGAGCAGGGTGCGCCTCTCTGCCCCGTTCTGGTAAGCAGTTCTCGGCCCTCCCGGAGTGGGGGGACTTGTCCGCCGCCGGCGGGGGTGCGCTAAGCTCTAGCAAGTACTTCTGTGGCTGCCCGGAGCAGGGGAACTCCGCTCTGGCGACCCGCTGCCCACGAGAAAATCTTTATTTATTTATTTATTTATTTATTTTTATTTTTTTTGATACAGAGTCTCACATTGTTGCCCTCGATAGAATGCCATGGTGTCTCAGCTCACAGCAACCTCCACCTCTTGGGCTTAGGCAAGTCTCTTGCCTGAGCCTCTCGAGTAGCTGGGACTACAGACACCTGCCACAACGCCTGGCTATTTTTGGTTGCAGTTTGGCCAGAGGTGGGTTCAAACCCTCGGTATATGGTGCAAGAACCCTACTCACTGAGCCAGAGGCACTGACCATGGCTGTCTTCTTTTACTTAGCATAAAGTTTGCAATTCCCATCTATGTTGAACCATATATCAGTATTTCACTCCTTTCATTTTCATTGCATGTATCAGCACTTCATTCCTTTTTAATGTCAAATAACATAACACATTTGTTATGAACATTACAAAATAGAAATGCATTGTATGTGTATAACATATAATTTGTCAATCATTTGAAGAACATTTAAATCATTTCCATTTTTTACTATTATATATGTGCTGTTATGAATATTTGCATACAACTCTTTGAGTGGATATATATTTTAAATTCTCTTGTAATGGAATAGCTGGGTCATATAATAACTCTATATTTGACTTTTTCAAGGATTTCCAAACTGTTTCCAAAGTGATTATATGTTTTACATTCCTACTAGAGATATATAAATATAAAAAAAGTCTCCACTTTCTCCATAATCTGGACAATATGTTTCTGCCTCTCCTTTTCATTCTAGTTATCCTAGTAGGTATGAAATGGCATTTCATTGTAGTTTTCATATGTATTTAGCTAATCACTTCCATGTGTTTATTGGCTATTTTTTATTGTCTTTAGAGAAATATCTATTCAAATTTTTTGTCCATCTTTTAACTGGATTATTTGTCTTTTATTGTTGAATTATAAGACTTCTTTATATATTCTGAATACCATATCAGATATATCACTTGCAAAAATATTTGCCTATTCTGTGTGTTCTTCCTTCATTTGATTGATAGTTATCTTTGAAATACAATTGTTGGAGAGAGAGGGGGCAAGATGGCCAACTAGAGCCAGCCTTCAACAGAAGCTCCCATCCAGAGGGAAGGATAATGCCCAGAAAGTATCCAATAAGGCTGAAGACTGGGAACCAAGCTGAGAGAGAAGAGTGATAACTGCATGTCACCCTGGTTGTGTGCCAATGGGAAGGGTCAATTGTCTTCTTCTAGTTGTTGCCTGTGGTGGGCAGGGTGCCTTAGTTGCTTATATTTTGCCACAGCTGAGATTTCAGCCCAGCATCACTGATCCACTAGGATAAGACAAAGACCAGCTGAATATAAGACAGAGCCACATAACCCCATTACACCAAGCAGGTCCCCAGAGCCTCAGACTGTAATACTGTACAGATCCTTTGCAAATCTGTAGGGGAAAAAGTTACAGTCATCAGTCCCAGATCATTGGCAAAGGGCTGGTTAACCCCAACTACAAGAGCCCCCAATCCAATTTCAACTTACCTGCCCATCTAGCCAAATGGTGAACAATAATGATGGGATGGAATCAGCAGAAAAACTCTGGCAACATGAATAATAAGACTAGATCAACTACCACAAGAAATGACAAAACAGACACAGCAGATGATGCCATTCATAAACAAATGGCTGAGATGTTAGAAATAGAGTTCAGAATTTGGATGGCAAATAAGACCAACAGAATAGAAGTAAGGATGGAATTAGAATTTCAAAGAGTAATTCAAAAGTTGTCTCAAGAATTCAATGAATTCAAAGACAAAAATCCCTAAAGATTTTTCACACATTGAGGCAAGAACTTGCAGCCCTCAAAGATCTGAGAAATAAAGTAGAATCCCTCAGTAACAGAATGGAGCAGGCAGAAGAAAGGATCTCTGACATTGAAGACAAAGCTTTTAAATACTCTCATATGTTCAGGAAAAGAAGTGGAGAGCAAAATGGATCATTCTCTAAGAGAATTGTGGGACTACACCAAAGGAGCAAACATTCTCCTTATAGGAATCCAGGAAGAAGAGGTTGCTTTGAAAGGCCCAGATGCTCTCTCCAAGCGATAACTGAGGATAACTTTTCAAACATGGTAAGATATTCTGAAATCCAGATAGCAGTTTCAGAACCCCAGCCTGACTCAATCCAAATAAAACATTTCTTAGATACATTACAATTAACTTCACCAAAGTTAATATGAAGGAGAAAATTCTGCAATCAGCCATACATAAGAAAACCATAACCTACAAGGGGAAGAATATTAGAATGGCTGCAGATCACTCTGCTGAAACCTTTCAAGCTAGAAGAGGACGGTCATCAACCATTAACCTCCTAAAGCAACATAATTTTCAACCCAGGATCCTGTACCCAGCTAAACTGAGTTTCATTTATGGTGGAATACTTTAATGACATTCACATGTTGAAGAAATTTCCCATAACTAAACCAACTCTCCAGAATATTCTCAGACACATCCTCCATGATGACAAGTGCAATGCCCTATCACAAAAGCAAACTCACTCAGAAACTTTTGATCAAACTCCAACTTCCAGTGACAGGAGGCGGAGAAAGATGGCGAGGGGATGCAATGGTGCAAAAGAAGATGAAATATCTGAAAGTGTATCTATCTAAGGACATGAAAGATCTCTATAAAGGGAACTATGAAACTCTGAAAAAAGATATAGTTGAAGATGTTAACAAATTAAAAAATATACCATGCTTATGGCTGGGAAGAATCGACATTGTTAAAATGTTTATACTACCTAAATCAATCTACATATTTAATGCATTCCCTATTAAAGAACCTCTGTCATACTTTAAAGACCTGGAGAAATTAGTACTTTTTTTTTTTCTGAGACAGAGCCTCAAGCTATCCCCCTGGGCAGAGTGCCGTGGCACCACAGCTCACAGCAACCTCCAACTCCTGGGCTCAAGCGAGTCTCTTGCCTCAGCCTCCCAAGTAGCTGGGATCACAGGCACCCACCACAACGCCTGGCTATTTTATTTGGTTACAGCCATCATTGTTGTTTGGCGGCCTGGGCTGGATTCGAACCCACCACCTTAGGTGTATGTGGCTGGTGCCTTAGCCACTTGAGCCACAGTGCATATGTACTTTGTTTTATATGGAAACAAAAAAGACCTTGAATAGCCAAGACAGTACTCAGAAATAAAAACAAATTTGGAGGAATCACACTTCCAGACTTCAGATTATACTATAAATTGATAGTGATCAAAACAGTACTAGTATAAAAATAGAGAGGTAGATGTACGAAACAGAATAGGAGACCAAGATGTGATCCTAGACAGTTATCATCATTTGATCTATGATATACCTATCAAAAATATAAATTGGAGAAAGATTCCCTATTCAACAAATGGTGCTGGGTGAATTGGCTGGCGGCTTGTAGAAGATTGAAACTGGACCAATACCTTTCTTCTCTAACAAAAAATGACTCTGGTTAAAGGACTTAAACTTAAGACATGAAACTATAAAAATTCTTAGAGAGTGCAGGGGAAACACTTGAAAAAATTGGCTTGGGAGGATATTTTATAAGGAGGACACCCTGGGCAATTGAAGAAACATCAAAAATACATTACTAAGATTTGATCAAATTAAAAGTCTTCTGCACTGCCAAGAACACACTAAGTAAAGCAAATAGATGGGCCTCAGAATGGAAGAGGATTTTTGCAAGTTATATTTCTGACAAAGGTCTAATAACCAGAATCCATAGAGAACTCTAATTACTAAAAAAAAAAAGTGATCCTATTTAATTGTGGGCAAGAGACATGAACAGAAACTTCTCTGAAGAAGAAAGGCTCATGATCTACAGACTCAAGAAAAAATGCTCATCATCTTTAATCATCAATGAAATGCAAACCAAAACCACTATGAGATACCATCTAACTCCAGTAGGATTAACCCACATAACAAAATCCCAAAACTATAGATGTTGGCACGGATGTGGAGAATAAGGAACACTTCTGCACTGCTGGTGGAAATGCAACCTAGTATGTTCCTTTTGGAAGGAAGTTTGGGGAACATTCAGGCATCTAAATGTAGACCTGCTGTTTGATCCTGCAATTCCTGTTCTAGGTGTATATCCAAAGGACCAATTTCATTTGTCAATAAAGATATTTGCACCAGATTGTTCATTGAAACTCAATTTATAATTTCTAAGTCATGGAAGAAGCCCAAGTGCCCATTGACCCCATGAATGGATTAATAAATTATGGTATATGTAAACCATCTATGCAGCATTAGAAAATGGAGACTTTACCTCTTTTATGTTTACATGAATGGAGCTGGAAAATATTCTTCTTAGTAAAGTATCTCAGGAATAGAAAAAAATATCCAATGTACTCAGTACTATTATGAAACCAATTTGTAATCACTCACACATGCATATGAAAAATGAAACATAACTATAGCCTAGGATGAAGGAGGGAAGGGGAAGGAGAAGGGAAGGGAGAGAGGTGGGGTTAATAGAGGGAGGATTTTCAGGGGAACCACACCTATGGAGCATATTGCAAGTACAAGTTGGATTTATCAGGTGTAGAACAAAAGTGTCTTAACTCTGTAATTGGGTAAATGAGGTGAAGGCTATGTTGATTAGTAGGATATAAGTACTCCAATTTGTACAAATAATCAACACATTGAATCCCATAATGGCATAAAGATATTCATGATCTATTTACAAATGACTTAATAAGAAATAGCTTTTTCAATTTAAAGAAAAAAATGAAACATCCTTTATAAAGACACAGAAATTAGGAATTTTTAAGGAAGACTTCCTTACACAATTTTCTTTTCATACCATAAATTATAAGAAAGAAAAAATCATTCTAGTTTAACATGTATTAAGTTCCTGTTATGCCAAACTCTAAATTATTTGAGGAAAACAACTATGTATTTCAATATTAAGGTACCCAACACTAAAATGTCTGGCCCACAATATGCATTTAGCATAAACTTGGTAACCAAAGGAATTAATTAATTTGAAGGAGAGAAATGGAGTGGAAGGGAGGGAAGGGGGGAGGTACAATCTATCAAGTGTAGGACATAAATGTCTTAACACAATAAGCAAGTAAATTAGGTGAAAGCTATATTAATTCGTTTGATGTAAGCACTTCAAATTGTATAAAAAATAAACACATTGTACCCCGCATATCTATATGTATATGACTATATTGTACCCCACAATCTATATGTATATGACTTAATAAAAAAACAAAATACTTTTTAGCCAGCAAAACTAACTTTAACATGGCTAACATTCTCAAAGATATTACAAAATCCAAGAGGAATCAGTTGTATATAGTTTATAGAAATATAAAATAAATACTATAATGAAGTACAGCATAAACACTACAGGAGTAGGGGAGAGTAGTTCATTTAGATTGAGAGTATCTTGGAAAGTCCCCTGAAAGAGTCAGCACTTGAGCTGAGCATCAGTTCAGATTTTCATAAGGCCTTTCTGACACGAGGAACTTTCATCTCAGCCATTTTGATGTGACCTAATAAAACTAACTATGACACTTTTAGAGGTTTTATAAATTACCAAGTAATGTGTAAAAGGTGAAGTTTTACCAAAAGGTGAAGTTCAAGGATAAAGTGGAAATTAGGCATATTCATACTTCCTATTTACCAAGAATTTCTGTGTTGATCACCACTACTACTCATAAAGAGCCAATAATTGTACTCAATAAACTACCTTCTAACTATATGATAATTTACATAAATATTGATATATATTTCAAATATTCTGATTTTTCCCTAAAAGTCAAAGGTTGAAGAGAGAAGATATTTGGACCATAGTATGAACACTTATTCTTAAATTCAAACTCTACAGAAAATTTTCAGTTGAATTTTTAACAGTACTCTTAGTCACCTCAATAAAATACATATATTTACTATCATAAAATTGCTTTATGTGGGTCTTCAAAAGCATAATTGATAACTTCTTAGAAGTTAAACTGGCTAACTCAACAAATATGTATTTTTTAATTTTTTTTCATACTATAAAAATAGAACAAGCATATTTTTTAAATAAATTAATGCAGGAAAAATTGAAACACTCAGCTAATTAGGATAAGAGTTAGGTAGAGATGTGTGTTACATTCAGCAATTGTTAGGTTTAAAACAGTAATTGTTCCTAGATGGAACAATTTTGTGAAAATGACTAGATCAAAATGTCCTGCATTAGGTGTTTTGTTTTGTTTTGTGACAGGATTTTTCTCTGTCACAAAGATAGCAGTGAAATAGTGCGACCATAGCTCATTGCAACATCCAATTCCTGGTATCAAGATATCCTCCTGGCTTGCTTGGACTACAGGCATGCACCACCATGCCTGGTTAATTTTTGTAGTTTTTTTTTGTGTGTGTGTGGAGATGGGGGAGGTCTCACTATGTTGCCCAGGCTAGTTTCTAACTATGGCCTCAAGTGATCCTCCACTTCAGCTTCCCGAAGTGCTAGGATTATAGATAGGTGTGAACCACCATGCCCAAACATCCTTTAGATTTGTTGTTGTTGTTGGGGATTCATTGAGGGTAAAAAGAACCAGGTTATACTGATTGCATTTGTTAGGTGAAGTCTCTCCTATAATTGTGTTCCCACCGCTAAGAGGTTAGATTTTTGATAGTATGATATGATAGCTGAGGTGGAAAAGATGGAGCACCAGAATAAAAAAAGGCTGATTAGCTCCTGATAACTAATAACATTACCAGAGTAAGGGAAACTATGTCATCAAATGAGCCTCCAGTAATGCCAACAACAATATAAACATGTAAAGTGATTCTATGCAAAGGAGAAATGGAGACAAGCATTTCAGTGTTCCATAGAAAGGAGAGATAAGTTAAAGCAATGAAGGCAGGATTAGGTTAAATAGTGACATCAAAACAGATGGGAAAATTTTTTTCATTTGTAATGTCTGTTTATATTTCCTTAAACCTTACTGTATATTATGTAGTATGTCATATCTTTAAAAAAAAAGGATTAAGGTTAAGTTTTTATTTTATCCAAAAACTAATATGCTAAATGATCTCCACATACAACTATCCTGAATGATAATGTGTCTTGCTACTGGGTCTGTGTAGCAAACATATAAAATTCCACCATTCTCCTGTTACTCAATACATAAACACCAGCAAAAATTAACCAGAAACCAATACTGTAAATATGAATCTATATAACAGTAGTTCTTTTTTTTTATTTATTTAATTTTATTTCATTCTATTCTACCCTAATCTATTCTATTTTTTTTTATTTTTGTGTGCCATGGCGTCATAGCTCATAGTCACCTCTAACTCTTGGGCTTCAGTGATTCTCTTGCCTCAGCCTCACAAGTAGCTGGGACTACAGGTACCTGCCACATATTCTATCCGATATTTTATTGTTGGGAAATCATTGAGGGTACAATGAGCCCAGTTGCACTGCTTTCATTTGCTGGGTGAAGTCACTCTATTAATAGTGTCCTGAACTCAAGAGGTGTGTCAAACACCATGGCACTACACCCCATTCTCTCCTTCCATCTTTTACCTCCCCCCATCATGTACTAGCATCAATTATCCTCATATCAGAATTGAGTACATTGGATTCTTGCTTCTCCATTCTTGTGATGCTTTACTAAGAAGGATGTATTTCAACTCTATCCAAATTAAGACAAAAGATGCAAAATCATCATTCTTTTTTGTGGCTATACAGTATTCCATGGTATATATATACCACAGCTTCTTAATCCATTCCTGGATAGGTGGGCATTTAGGTTGTTTCCCCTATTTGGCAATTATAAATTAAGCTACAATAAACAGTCTAGTGCAAATTTCCTTATGATAAAATGACTTTTTTTCTTCTGGGTAGATGCCCAGTAATGGGATTGCAGGATCAAATGGGAGGTGTAGTTTCAGTTCTTTGAGGATTCTCCATACTTCCTTCCAAATGGTTGTATTAGTTTGCAGCCCCATCAGCAGTGTAAAAGTGTTCCTTTCTCTCCACTACTACACAAGCAACTGAAGCTTTGAGTCTTTGTGAAGCGGGCCATTCTCCCTGGGATGAGGGGATATCTCAGGGTGGTTTTTATTTGTATTTCTCTGATAATTAGGGATGATGAGCATTTTTTCACATGCTTGTTAGCCATTTGTCTGTATTCTTTAGAGAAGGTTCTATTCTTCTCACTTGCCCAGTGATAAAAGGGATTTTTGACTTTTTGTTGTTGGTGCTATTGCTTAATTTGAGTTCTCGGTAGATTCTAAGTATTAATCTTTTGTCTGATTCATAACATGCAAATATCTTTTCCTATTCTGATGATTGTCCATTTGCTTTTGTTGTTGTCTTCTTAGCTGTACCGAAGCTATTCAATTTAATTAAGTCCAATTTGCTTATTTTTCTTGCCCTTGCAATTGCCACTGGAGTCTTCATAAAGTCTTTCTCCAGGCAGACAACTTCAAGTGTTTTTCCTAAACTTTCTTTGAGGATTTTTATTGATTCATCGCATAGATTTAGATCTATTATCCATCTTGAATCAATTTTAGTGAGCAGAGAAAGGTGCAGTCCACTTTCACTCTTTTACATATGGTTATCCAGTTCTTCCAACCATTTATTTAATAGGGATTCTTTTCACCAGGGTATGTTTTTCTTTGGTTTATCAAAGATCAGGTGGCTCTAAGATTTTAGTTTCATCTCATGGTTTTCTATTCAATTCCAGATGTCTCTGTCTCTATTTTGTGCCAATACTACACTGTTTTGATCACTATGGCCTTGTAGTACAGCCTAAAATATGGTAGGCTCATGCCCTCAGCACTATTTGTATTACTAAGAACTGCCTTAGCTATACAGGGTTTTTTCTGGTTGAATACAAAATGAAGTATTATTTTTTCCAAAACTTGAAAGTCTGATGTTGATATTTTAATGGGGATGGCATTGAATCTGTATATTGCTTTGGGAAGCATAGACATTTTAACAATATTGATTCTTCCCAGCCATAAGCATGATATGTTCTTCCTTTTATTAATATCTTCCTCCATTTGTTAATGTCTTCTGTTATTTTTTTTTCCTTAGGGTATCCTAGTTTTTTGTTGTTTTTTTTTTTTTTTTGGTAGAGATCCTTAACCTTATTTGTTAGAAAAATTCCTTGTTATTTCCTTTTCTTTTAAGCTACTGTCAAGAGTATTGTGTCCTTGATTTGTTTCTCAACTTGGTTATTATTGGCATATATAAAGGCGACTAATTTGTGAACTTTGATTTTGTGGCTGAGTTTCTGGAGTTTTCTAAGTGTAAGATCAGATCATTGAGAGAGAGTGAGAATTTGACCTCTTCCCCATTTCAATGCCCTTACTAACCTTCTCTTGCCTAATTGCATTGGCTAGAACGTCAGTAACTATGTTGAATTGGAGTTGTGATAGTTCACATTCTTGTCTGGTTCTAGTGCTAAGTGGAGTAATTGCAGTTTTACTCCATTCGGTATGATATTGGCTGTAGGTTTGTCATAGATAGATTCAACTATCTTAATAAAAGTGCCATCTATGCCTATTTTCTTGAGTTTTCTTATTAGAACAGGATGCTGAATTTTATGAAATGATTTTCCTGCATCTATTGAGACATCATATAGTCTTTGTTTTTGCTTCTATTCATGTGAATTACATTTATGGATTTGCATATGTTAAACCAACCTTGTATCGCTTGGATGAAGTCTACTTGATTGTGATGTATATATATTTTTAATGTGTAGCTGTAATCAATTGGGTAGGATTTTATTGAGTATTTTTTCATTGATCCTCATTGGTGAAATTGGTCTGTAATTCTCTTTTTTAGGTGGGTCATTTCCTGGTTTGGGTATCAGGATGATATTTGATTAATAGAATGTGTTGGGAAAGGTTCCTTCCTTCTCAGTGTTTTGGAATAGGTTATTCAGTATACATACAAGGTCTTTGAAGTTTTCATAGAATTCTGAGGTGAAGCTGCCTGGTCCAGTGGTTTTCCTTTGTTGGGAGTTTTGTAATTGTTTCCTCAAAATCAGTGCTTGATATTGTTCTGTTCAAAAGAAATATTTTTTCCTGGTTAAGTCTAGGGAGGTGGTACGATTTCAGGTATTGATATATTTCCTGCACATTGCAAAATTTCTGGGTATAGAGTTACTTGAAGTAGTCAGAGATAATCTATTATCACTGGGATATCTGTTGTTATTTCTCCTTTTTATTTTATGATAAAGGTTCTTAGAGATCTTGTTTTTCTGTCTCTAGATAATATGTCCAGAGGTTTATTGACTTTTATTTACTAAATGATAGCTGTGTACATTAATGCAATCATGGAGTACAGTGTGGTGTTTTCATATACAATTTGAAATATTTTCATCAAACTGGTTAACATAGCCTTTATGTCATTTTCTTAGTTATTGTGTTAAGACATTTATATTCTACTTTTAGAAAGATTCACTTGTACCCTTGTAACCTTGTAAGATAAACTATAGAGGTGATACCTCCAGTCAACCTCCCTCCATCCATTCCCCTTCCCCTCCCCCCTCCCCATATTATTAGGCTATAATTAGGTTATAGCATTTATATGAAAGCTATAAATTAGTTTCATAATAAGACTGTGTACATTGGATACTTTTTCTTCCATTCTTGTGATACTTTGCTAAGAAGAACATTTTGAAGCTCCATTCATGTAAACATGAAGGAAGTAAAGTCTCCATCTTTCTTTATGGCTGCATAGTATTCCATGGTGTACATATACCACAGTTTATCTTTGGCAAGCCAATTAAAAACATTGAGTGGGGAAAAGATTCCCTATTTAACAAATGGTGCTGGGTGAACTGGCTGGCAACCTGTAGAAGACTGAAAGTGGATCCACACCTTTCACCATTAGCTAAGATAGATTCTCACTGGATTAAAGACTTAAACTTAAGACATGAAACCATAAAAATACTAGAAGAAAGTGTAGGGGAAACACTTGAAGAAATCAGGGCAGCACCTGTGGCTCAAAGGAGTAGGGTGCCAGCCCCATATACTGGAAGTGGTGGGTTCGAACTCAGCCCTGGCCAAAAAAAAAAAAAAAAGAAAAAAAAGAAAAGAAAAGGAAAGAAATTGGCCTGGGTGAAAATTTTATGAGGAGGACTCCCCAGGCAATTGAAGCAACATCAAAAATACACTATTGGGACCTGATCAAACTAAAGAGCTTCTGCACAGCCAAGAACAAAGTAAGTAAAGTAAGCAGAAACCCCTCAGAATGGGAGAAGATATTTTCAGGTTATGTCTCCAACAAAGGTTTATTGACTTTTAAAATCTTTTTTAAAGAACCAACTTTTTGTTGTATTAATTTTCTGAATGATTCTTTTGTTTTAAATTTCATTTGCTTCTGACTTAATTTTGGTTATTTCTTTTCTTCTGCTAGGTTTTGAGATTGGATTTCTCTTCATTTTCCATTTCCTTGAGATGATTCATTAGGTTATTGATGTGTGATCTTTCTGTTATTACAATGAAGACATTTAATGTGATATAATTTCTTCTTAGAACTGCTTTTTTGTTATCCCACAGTTTTTGGTATTATGTAATATCATTATCATTATGTTCAAGGAATCTAATAGTTTCCTTTATCCCTTTCTTGACCCAAGTGTCATTCAGTATAAGGTTGTTTAGTTTCAGTGCTTTTGTGTGGGGATGAACAATTTTGTTGGTGTTGAGTTCCAGCTTTATTGCCTTGTGGTCTCAGAAGATATAAGGTATAATTCTAATCTTTTAATTTTCATGAGGTTTTATTTGTGTCTTAAAATATGATTACTTTTGGAGTATTATCCATGGGTTGATGAGAAGAACCTGTATCCATTAGCTTTGGATCACATGTTCTGTGTATGTCCATTAAGACCTGTTGTTCTAGGTTCACATATAAGTCCCTTGTTTCTTTGTTTTGTTTGTGCTTAGAGGATGTGTCTAGTTATGTAAGAGGTATATTGAGGTTACTAGGTATTTTGGTGATATAGGCTATCATATTGTTCAGACCATTTGGGAGTTGTTTCATAAAACTTGAAGCATATAAGTGTGGTGCATATATACTCAGAATTTGAATGTCCTGTTGTATTGTTCTCTTAACTGGTATGAAATTACCATCTTTGTTTTTCTTAACTTTAGTTGTGTTGAATCCACATGTATCTGAAAATAAGACTCCAATCATCTGTTTTCTGATTTCAATTTTTTCTGAAATATTGTTTCCCAACCCTTCCTCATGAATCTTGTTTTTTCCTTCAAGGTTATATGTATTTCCTGTAGTCATCACTTCGAAGTCTTCTGCTTTTTTATTTAGTCAGAAAGCTTGTGCCTCTTCAGTGGGGAGTTGAAGCCATTAACTTTTATTGAGAAGATTAATAAATGTGGTGGAGTTTTATTCATCTTATTTTGTGAAAGTTTATTGCTTAATTTTACCTTTCATGCCATTGTGGAAGCTACTTTTTGAACTTTAGCTTCTGAATGTTTACTTTGTTGGTAACACATTGTGATGGTCACTGTGGACAATGGGTCTGAGTATTTCTTGCAGAGCTGGTCTTGTTGTGGCCAATTTCTTCAACACTTGCATGTCAATAAATGATTTGATTTCTTCATCAAATATGAAGCTTAGTTTAGGAGGATACAGAATTCTGACCTGAGAATTATTTTGTTTAAGGAGGTTAAAGTTAGATGACCATTTTCTTCTGGCAGGAAAAGTTTCAGCTGAATGCTCACTGTCACTCTAATGGATCTGTCCCTGTAGGTCAATTGGTGCTTATTTTCTTTTCTGCCTCTTTAAATGCCTGAGTTAGCTTGAGATCATTAGTCTCTAGCTCTGAGATCCTTTTTTCTCCGTGGTCTAATATGTTACTGATATTTTCTACTACATATTTAAGTTGCCTGATTGAGTCCTTTAATTCCTTAAGCTCTGCTATATCCTTTTTAATATCATCATGTTTTTAATTCATTTCTTGTGTCAGCTTTTGGATTTCCTTTTGGTGATTTTCTGCTTTCTCTTCAATTTCCTTCATTGTTTCTGCTATCCATAGTTTCAATTCCATTTATATACCTTCCATAATTTATTTATAGGAGGAATCCTCTGTGGTAGCTACCTCATGGTCTCTTATGGGCTTTATTTGTTCTGACTTTTCATGTTGACAGAATTCTTCTTTTGGTACTCCCTCATGTATATCTTTTTTTCCTCTTCCTCTTCTTCTTCTTCTTCTTCTTCTTCTTCTTCTTCTTCTTCTTCTTCTTCTTCTTCTTCTTCTTCTGTCATTGGAGTCATCTTCCTCTTCTTTCTCCTCCTCCTCCTCCTTCTTCTTCTTTGTCATTGTCATCGGCGTCATCTTCCTCTTCTTTCTCCTCCTCCTCCTTCTCCTCTTCTCCTTGTTATTCTTCAAGAGGAAGGGCTTTATTTCAGTCAGTGGAGTGATGGCACAGAAGAATTCACAATGGCCACTCTCCCTGAATAGCTCGGTCTTCTCCTTTTTATTCCTTCTGCCCCATGGGTACCTTTGTCAGTGGTCAGTTTGAAGCAAGCTAGAGAAGCAGGATCCAGCTTTTACAGAAGTGGAAGCAACCATTGGTTTCCAGGTCCCAGGAAGTTAAGTTTCTACAAATTCCTAAGAGCTGAGTCACCATACGGAGGACTTTGCAGATGTATCCTTGGGGTCTCCTTGAGAAGACCTTTGTTCTTTTAGACCTCAATTTATCTGGGTATCCTATCTCATTCCCCCCTTTTGAGACTCTATATATATTTTAATTTTGTGTCTCACTCTAACTTGCTCATGTAGGAGCTGGTAATGTTTCAGATAAAACACGTGTGATACAGTTTTTATTTTTTCATTGATGTCTGCCCTGATTATCTCTGTAGAGCCCTGACTATTAGTGGGAGGAGATAGCTAACTCTGGTGATGGCTGATACTCATTTCACGAAAGTTTTAAATTCTCTAAGTGTTGAAAACCAGTCTCTCCACAGGTTTTGAAGACTTTACCCATTCTAATTCTACACTGGGACATGGTTCAATGTCTGAGTTTTTCTTTACTATGTCTCTTACAACTTTTACTTGATTATTAATTTGCAAGCCTAGTTCCAGGGATTACACTGACCCTATGGAGCAATCTGTCCACACTACTCATTTTTTGAACATGATATTTTCTTTAAAGCAGTCTTCACTGTCTCAGATGCCTTCTATCAAACATTTTCACCTTTCACATTTGACTTCACATCACTTTTCTATGAAATATAAGGCACAGAAGTATTTCTGATTTGCCTTATTCTTTCTTTCCAAGCTCTTTCCACTATGTGTTTTCTTCTTATTCATTTTCTTGCTGTACTTTGTTCTCTCACTTCCTCATTGTCTTTAAAATTACTTATCTCTATGCATAGGTGTTGAAGTGTTATTTTGGTATAGGACCAAAAGGAATATAAAATTAAAGAGTGAGGAGGGAAGAAAGAATGAAAGATAGAAATACAAGGAGTGTCAGGGAAAGAAATTTTAAAAATCGTGGGAAGAAGGGCATAAACAGAAAGACAGGAGTAATAGTGGTGTTCAGCAGGATGCTTTGACCCTCACCTGCAATTCCAGGACTTTGAGGAACTGGGCTGTGTGGATCCCTCCAGTTTAAGAGTTCTTTACCAGTGAGATTAGCCCATATCACAAAATCCCAAAACCAGAGATGCTGGTGTGGATGTGGAGAAAAGGGAACACTCCTACACTGCTGGTGGGATTGCAAACTAATATGTTCCTTTTGGAAAGACATCTGGAGAACACTTAGAGAACTAAAAATAGACCTGCCATTTGACCTTGCAATTCCTTTGTTGGGTATATTCCCAGATGACCAAAAATCACATTACAACAAAGACATTTGTATCAGAATGTTTATTGCAGCCCAATTCATAATC
>CAUYTI010006719.1:0-13534 GCA_963575145.1 Galago senegalensis | reverse complement strand
TACTTCCATCAAACTGGTCAACAGAGCCTTCATGTCATTTTCTCAGTTATTGTTTTAAAACGTTCACATTCTACTCTTAGAAAGATTCACTTGTACCCCTGTAAGATAAACCTCAGAAGTGATCCCTCCAATCCCCCTCCCTCGACCCATTCCCCCGATCTCTTTTATGTCTATCTTTTGGTCAAGACTCAATCAGAGGAGTGCTGACAAACTAGCTCTTTGGGAAAAACAAAACGAAACAACCCCTAAACCCCACAAAATCCCTGCTTTGGAGTGTTTGCTGATTTCCATGATATAAATACTCCCATCATGACCAGTTCTAAGCTACCAACCTGACACTCCTGAATGTGAAGTTGGGAAGAGATACTCAAAATTAGCTCTTGAGAGCAGATAAGGACCAGCTCCAACATAACACTGGACCTGAGCTGCTGCATCCTCCAAGGTTGATGGGTTTGGGATCTGACCAGGGTACCACTTAGCTAAGGTGACCAGATTTTAACATTGGTAAAGCTGGACACCATTGATCGGGGGTGGGGCAGAGGAGGGGTGTGTTCCTGATTAAAAATTTGGTCTATATGGAGCAATAAAAATTTTCATAGAATGCAAAAATAGTATTGTAATATATTTTTAAATTTCAACATAAGTACAATTTACAAATATAATACCTTTAAAAAAAATTATGTATAGGGCGGCACCTGTGGCTCAAAGGAGTACGGGCTGTCCACCTGGGCGACCTTGCCAGGGAGGGGAGTAGGGAGTTTACATTAGCCTTTTCATTTCCAAATGAAGTTACATTAACCTCTTCATTCCCAAATGGAGTTACATTAACCTTTTCAGCAGCCAAAATCCATATATTTTCTTCCCGTTTTCCCGCCCTTCCCTATATTATCCTGCATTCTTTCCAAAAATCAGGACTTTTTAAAAACGTCGTGGGACATGGGACAAATTGTTAAAAGTCGGGACTGTCTCACCACAAGTAGGATGTATGGTCATCTTACGCTTAGCCTACTGAGACAAAGGGGCCTCTGTGACCTCTGTGCATGTCCCTACAGCCTTGGAGAGGCAGGGCCCCAAAGGGCAGGCTTGAAAATGTTTGGCTTTGCCATAAATAATTTACGGTTGTTTTTGAGAAATCAACTTTTCCTCGGGGCAACAACCCTTGGAAAGTCCATCTGGGAGAAGCAGTTTTTGCTTTCTTCCTCCTGCTTTTTTTCTGGCAGACAGTGGGGTGGAGGAGACAGCTTGCTGGAGTCACAGCGCATTTAAGTTTCTTTTCCAGGTGTTAATCTCTCCACTTACCCTTTCTGAGGCTGTTTTCTTACCTTTAAAATGGAGAATAATATTTACATCAAGGTGTTGTTGGAAGTATTGATTAGGATAAGGCCCAAAATACTGGGTGTGGAGGAGGAACTAAGATTAAATGTTACTCCTGATATTTCTGATTTGTCCCCTGTCTCCATTTCCTGATCGTATTTTCTGTGGTTCCATTTACTTGGTGTGTCTTCTGAATGGCCTGCATTATTTTTGTGTGAGCTTCTTTATCCTACATTGTAGAACAGACTCTTCCTGAAGAAAGCCTTCAGACCATTATTTATTTACCAAAGTATGTGTCTACAGTACATTAGCCGGAAGAGTTGCTTTGTGACAGAAAGGTCTATGTTCCTATATACTCTTAATATATGAGGCTGATTATATTCTCTGCGGAGATTCACAGTGTGCCTTCACATGTTAGATTCCCTGCAAAAAAAATATAATCCTGTTTAGCTTTCCTTGATGTATTTCTCAAAATTATGTGACCACACGCCTTTGTGTGTATACGTGCGTGTATGCAGAACAACCGCCAGTTCTCAGAATGCACTGAGAGCAATAATCTATCGTGAGCTCCGTGTCGCCGTGTTACCCACAGGAAGGGCGCACACTGAGATACACTGAGTCTCTCCTGAGTAAACCATAGTCCCAAGCAAGGTTCCACAAGTGTCAGGAGAAATGTCGGTATACCTAGTGAATTTGCTTCTATTAGAACCTAATGAAGCATTTTTGCTACATTATCTAATTGGAATATTGTGCACTACAATATGTGATGCCCAGGGAACTTACATTAAATTTCTAGCTTTATCATTTTGGTTCCAAATACTATAATCATCTTCCAAAATCGAGTTTCCAAAAACAGCAGCTAAGACTTATAGATGCCCAAATTCGCCTGATCTTCATTTCTGAAGTTTCTAGGTAGCTATTTCAGTGTCAGTCTTTCTCAATTGTCACTGACTAGCCATCTAACATTTTGTTGATGGGACATATAACCGAATGATTCCTGTCCGAGTTCTTTTTCCGCTAGGCACAATTCCAGTGCACCTGTGACCGACTTTTATTTTGATAAACCCAAATGTACTTACCAATTTGAAAGCTATTAAATTATAGTTGAAGAAATGGTCTATGCTTGAAGAGCTGTTGTTAGGAAGTGACCATTCCATGTGAGGGGCAACTTAGGAAGAGCTTGATTTTGATAATCATTAAGGCCAGAAAGAACAGTAAGCTGATGACTTTTCTGGAGTAGGGCGCCGGCCCTATATACCTGTGGTGGCGGGTTCAAACCTAGCCCCAGCCAAAAACTAAAAATAAATAAATAAATAAATAAATCGAAAGATATCTTTCCTGTGTGAAAGTTGAAAATACCTGCTGATAAGCTTTCTATTTGTGACTCAACAGATTTGAAACAAATTTCTATTTTTTTCTTCTCAGTTCAGTGTCAGTGCTTCATTAATGTAAAGAAATTAATGATGCATTTGTTGTTTGGAGGATCTACCAATACTATTTAATGTAAGATCAAAGGTCAACGTTCAACCAGAAATTGTGCTAAGAAGGTTGAAACAATTTGGAAGAAATGAATGAGCCTTATTTTAAAGTGTAATTAGCTGATGTATCACAGTCCAGATTATTTCAAAAGTAAATAAATTATTCATTAAATGTAAATGGTTGTATTTTTGCCACTCCCCCCCCCCATGCTCTGGTGGGGCGGAAAAGTACATTAATTTTTGTTTTGTTAACTCATGAATATTACCAAATATCAGCCTCTGAGTGATGCCTGCTGGTGACACTGAGAGCTAATACAGAGCTGTGATAAATCCCTGTGTCTGACAATGGTAATCTTTTTCTAAGTGAAAGTGATAGTTTATAAAGGATAGATAGGAAATAGAGGACAGACAGGAAAGCTTCCAATTCAGTAGAAAGGGTCCTAACTGGGTTGCCCTGACCATTGTAATCTTGATCGAAAAGCCTGTAGTCAAGGCCTGCAGGAAAAAGGGCCTTCTGGGAGTCTCCCTGCTAGATGACAAGGTGGAGCCAGAGCCGGAGCCATGTGGATTCCTCAGAGCCAGCAGGTCAAATGAGGGAGGGATTTAGGATGAGACAGGGAGTCCTTAAGTTGTGATGTCAGCGACAGGCAAAGGCAGCTGCAGGCAGGGTGCTGGCATGTAGGCTGGTGACTGGCCACCCATCTGGAGATGGGGCGTTTGGGTAAATGCCTAGGAACCGAGAATCCTACAGCCAGGAGACTGGGTTGTGCTGCTCTCCTTCCTGTGTGCAGCCGGGGCACTCCCCCTCTCCCAGCTCTGTTCTGGTCACTTCTCTCAGAGGACCTTAATAACCTGCTTCCAGTTAGGATTGGGCAATGAGAAGGGGAGGAGGCTTTAAGGGGTGTAGGAAAAGCCACTGTTGTGTCTTTGTAAGTTCCAGCTTCTGCTGGTGTTCCGCCCACCCCGCAGGTCCAGCACCTGCCCAGGCTCCGAGGCTGGGCAACAACTTCCCTTCCCTTCGCTCTCAGCCAGGACGCAGCAGCTTCCTGACGCTGTCCCCACCTGTGTTTCAGCACCCTTGCAGCTCACATCTGGCTTGCTTCACTCATTTTTACTACCTGCTTGGATTTCAAAGGCACCTGAGTTTGAGATTCTTCATCTGGGTGCATAGCAATGTTTTAAGGGCCTCACGGTGTCTTATTTATTGTTAAATCTCTTTGCTTAGCACTGCCCAGCACACACGAGTTTACAAATGTTTATTCAGTGAACAGATGGATGAAATGGGGCATGGGCAGGGGAAACAGCAACCTCTGACTGTTAGGTCAGGCCTGGGGTTCGGGAATCCTCAAGACCAGAATGGGGCGTGCAGAGCAGTGGGGCGCAATAGCTTTTAAAAGCTGTTCAGATTGATGTGGGGAGGGCAGCTGGGCTGTTGTTTGCTCAGCATCTGTGTTGTCTTTTTCTCTGAGCAGCCTCAGGAGAACCACTGGGGCATGAAACACCATTTCCAGACAATTGTAGAGACTGTGCTGCCACGTGCAGCAGCGTGGTGACAAAGAGACTGGCCCCAATTCCACCTCCGCCCAGAAGCACTATGTAAGTTCCTCTTCTGAGCCTCTGTTTCCTCATCTGTACAATATGGCCCAGCAGAGCATTTAAAAAAATGTATATAAAAGGCTGGGGACGTGTTAGGTGTTTAGTAAGTAGTAGTTGTTACTGTTATACACTTTAATTTCAAAAACTGAAGG
Organism: Galago senegalensis; assembly: GCA_963575145.1. NCBI lineage: Eukaryota > Metazoa > Chordata > Mammalia > Primates > Galagidae > Galago > Galago senegalensis. The sequence goes on along the minus strand of CAUYTI010006719.1, from coordinate 8,994 downwards.
TGTCTGCTCTCAAACTAGTGGTTTGTAAGTTACAAAAGTAAATTCAAAGAGAAGGCGTCTGTTTCATGGAATAATTTCAGTATTTTTATCTCTACTGTTTCCAGCAAAGACAATATTAGTCTAAAATATAAAAATACATGCATGCACACGAATTGGACTACATAAACAGAACCTCATTTGATTAGAAACGTGTTCCGAATTACTATATAATATATTCATTTTAACAACTAGACGATTATTTGAAAATAAACCTTTCCCCCCAGTGGCAATCTCTTATTTTCAATTTCTACTTATTTTTCATACTGTTATTTTTGATATTGTTTGTTTCAACATTATATTTCCTTTATAGAAAATAAAAGTGGTTTAGAAGCAGTATCTCATTTTAGTGAGTCTCATGTAATATCTAGTCTGTACAATAAGGTCATTTCTGCATTGTTAGCTACCATAAAGGTTTATTTACATGGGTATAGAACTCAAATGTCTCCTCACCAAAACTTGCATAAGAGAGGGATATGCAGAACTTATCAATGTAGAATTTAATCTATCTCGCAAAAATATTGCATTTGGTATAAATCTTCATATGTATGTAAAAACACACAATACACATATATGCACATAATTTTTGTGTATATGGAGTTTTAAAAATATATATGCATACATGCTTACTTAAACTAATGTATGTATGCATTTTGCTATGTGTATTATCTGAATGCCAGAATAGTAAATTTCTGTTTCAATGAGACTTGAAAAAAGATAAATGAATGGCAGGTGGTTTCTCCTTCCTTTTTATAACTTCTTTGCTCTTCCTCCCTACTCTCCAAAGGACCTACCACTGATCTGACCAGATGTCTGGATTTTGATTGGCCCCTCTTTGCTTCCCTGTTCAGCTCTCCCTTCTTTTTCTATGGTCTCCAGACCATGGACTCCCTCACTGTGCCCTGTTTCCTCCTGTAAAAGTATTCAGGTACTTGGAAATTCTAACAGGGACAAGCAAGCTCTGCCTTAGCTCAAGGCCCAAACCAGGTACTCCAGCCCACATTTCCTATAGATTCCTGGGCTAGAAGCCCTTCCTACCCAACTAACAAGACAGTGGTCATTCAGGTTTCCCTGACTTTATGTGGTAGTTCTCTCAGGAACCCCTCGGGTGAGAACTGAGCTGGTCAAGGCAGGTTTGTTCCCAACCCTTGTAGTATCATACTGCTGAAGCCTTGCTTGTGCTTTCAGATGAGCAAACTAATTTAGTTAGTCAAGATTAAATTCTGTCATTTGGGGTGAAAATTTTGTTTCTTTTTTCTGGATTATTACCATAGTTCAAATTAAGTATCTCAGATAGATATTCAGTACTGCTAAGTACTAAATTATTACGGACTTGAGGACTGGAATAGTTGACTTCACTTTGAACAATTATTTTTTCTTTTACTTTTTTTTTTTTAAAGACAGAGTCTCGCTATGTCGCCCTCAGTAGAGCACCATGGTGTCACAGGTCACAGCAACCTCAAACTCTTGGGCTAAAGTGATTCTCTTGTTTCAGCCTCCCAAGTAGCTGGGACTACCGGTGCCCGCCACAATGCCTGGCTATTTTTTTGTTGCAGTTGTCATTGTTGTTTAGCTGGCTCAGACCAGGTTTAAACTCAACAGCTTGGGTATATGTGGCCAGTGCCCTACCCACTGAGCTATGGGCGCCGCCTGAACAATTATTTTTTCATTCCTGATGTTGCAAATGTCTAGGATACTGTGCCACAAGATGCATTGACATGGACGTTGCCTACAGTATTGTTTCCTATGATATTATTTGTATTAGTGGATATTTTTAAAAAATCAAATAGTAACTTCCAATCTTGGCAAATGGAATAGTCTGAAAAATCCTTCAACCATGAAATGCTGGATCAAAAATAAAAAAAAGTATAATTTGAATGTATGGCTCCAAGAGCAAAAATTCAAAGGAATTCTCTGAGAATTTGGCCCACAGAAACACACGACTGCTGGAGTTGATGGCTGCTCTAAGTGTATATGTTGATCTTGAATGGTGATGGGCTTTGGTTTAACTGTAGCAGGCCACTGAGGGCCAGTGGGGTATCATTACACACTTTTCATAGGCAGTATCATTATACATTTATTCTAGAATATTAGCTCTCAGAGATCCCAGAGATTATTTTACCTAAATCTTTTGTCAAGGAGAAGACCCCGGGGCTCACAGCGTTTCAATGGCTTCCTCAGTGGCACAACCAGGAGAAGAATCCAGTTTTCTTTTTCTGATTTCAGAGTCCATTCTGTACTACTCTTTTGTCTCTATTATTTTTTTCATCCAAAAATGAAACCATGGACATGTGTATATGAGTATGTACACAGGTGAGTCTTTTGGACGGAGGCTTAGGCAATTGGTACAGTGTACACGCAACATGTTTTGGGATCAGACTTGATATTGGAGAGAAAGGAGAGCCTTAGGCTCTCCCCAGGCTGCTGAGGTGTTATTTCCCTCCCTGGTTCTCCAAGTCTACGGAAGATGCTCCTTTAATTAATCCCCTAGTGCTATAGATTGGAAGAGCTGATACTACAACTTTGGTCAGTGTGCTTTGAGCAAGTGGAATTTGGGCATTTAGTTAGAGTTTTCTATCCATCGTGATATCACAGGGCCCAAGCACTATGATCTCTTCTTACCAGAACCACCCTTTTTATTGGAGAACCTGCAAAGTGTGACTGAACCCCCTAGTGGCACATTCCAACCTTCAGAAAAAACCAAAGAAAGACCTGATCTCATTTCCCTTCTGGAGGATGGGTGTTTTGATATGGTCAAGCAAGGCTGAACAGAATTGTTTGGGCCTTCCAGGCAGAATAGTAATTTTATGTCCTTTCCAATTGAATTCTAATTAAGTAGTTCAGTAACTTCTTAGTGAGGATAAGAAAAGGTAGATTTTCTTCTTAAAAATGTATCAGTAGCAGACTTCACTAATTTACTCCTACTGACTGTTGCAGTTTTATGACTGGACAACTTTTGGGACAGTGTGGTAAAGGGATTCCAATTTAAATAAAATATGTTACTTGTTCCTGGTAAGTAGCACTACAATGTGCACTATCTGTTTTGGGGTTTTAACCTGATATTGACTATTAATAAACTGTGACTCTTTGAGTGCACATAATTACCCAGTATGAATAGTTTGATTCAGCATGGTTTTATTTTATTTTTAAATATACATTTTAACTATTTTTTCTCATTTGTTGATGTTGTCTACTTTCTCAGATAATAATGTAGACCAGTAGAGGAAGGAGAAAATGATGCAAAAGGCAGGGTCTGGAACTGTCCATAAGTAGTGTTTTGAGGAGTGAAGAGTCTAAGATGTCCAAGGGCCCAGCTAGAAAGGTCCTATCAAAGTGATACCTGAGGTATGAGGAGGTTTGCAAACCAGGGGAGATCTATCAGGCATATTTCTTCTATACACAAACTTTATATTGATAGTGAAATATAGAAGAAATGGGTCTTTTTACAAGGAAAGTAAAATTAATATCTTAAAAATACAGTAAAGGATATAAAGCATTTATAATGTTATTTAGAGCAAATTTTGATATTTTCTTCACATTGCTCTTTCTTGTATTACCCAGACAAAAGATTATAGGATGATATTCAAATGTATTTTATTGAAGATGCTTATTGTGAGGGATGAACTCAGAGACTCTAATGTGTAGATCTCAGCAGTAATGTATCTGGTATGAAGACAATTCTAGAGAAATGGATGATTCGCCATTCTTTTTCTTGAATATCATCAGCTTTGAACAGGAGCTGGATATTAAACATTAAAGGTGATCTTTCTGGGGTGATCTTGGAGCACTGGTGTTCCAAAGTGCCCATTATGGTTTAAATGTATCCCTTAAAATTTATTGCTAAAGACTTAATTTCTAATGCCACATTGTTGAGAAGATGGGACCTTTAAGGGGCTCTGCCCTCATGAATGGATTCAATCTGTTATCTTGAGAGTAAGTTAGTTATCAGAGGAGTGGGTTCTTGATAAAAAGAATGATTTTCTCTCCCTTCTTTCATGCATACTTTCTTGCCCTTGTTCCTTCCACTGTGGGATGATGCAGTATAAAAGCCCTTGTCAGATGCAAGACCCATGTTCTTGGACTTCCCAGCCTCTAGAATCATGAGCCAAATAAATTTCTATTTATTGTAAATTAACCAGTCTGTGGTATCCTTTTATATAAACCTAATATGAGTAAGACAATGCCTACTGAAGAAGGTCTGTGTAATTTGAAGACCAAATGATTATATATATATAATATATAAGATATCTCAGTGGAATACTGTATCTATATCTATCTATGTATATATATAAAATGTATTCTACTGAGATATCTTTATTCTTACTTGGATAGATGGATCTCTAAAAAACAAGGTTCACAGGGGTAAGTGGCAAACATGATTAACTTCCTTCCCCAGAAACAGCTCTGAGTCTACTTGGAGAATACTTAATTTGTCCCAAGATATAATGCCATTGACCACAGCCTACATTATTTTAGACTGTAAAACCATAGGATATTAAACTGTTGAAAATATTCTTACAGTATATTTATTTAATCTTGCATTTTTCACATCTTCAAGCTTATGCATGACATATAAATATTTTAGGAGTTATTAATTCAGAATTTTGAGTAATTTGGAAAAAAGGTAAGGCAAATATTTATCTGAAATGATATGGCTGAGTGCAGTGGCTCATGCCTATAATCCTAGTACTCTGGGAGGCTGAAGAGGGTAGATTGCCTGAGCTCACAGGTTAGAAACCAGCCTGAGCAAGAACAAGACCCTGATTCTAAAGATAGCTAGGTGTTGTGGCAGGCACCCGTAGTCCCAGCTACTCAGGAGGCTGAGGCAAGAGAATCACTCGAGCCCAAAGAGTTTGAGGTTGCTGTAAGCTATGATGCCATGTTACTCTACTGAGGGTGACAAAGGGACACTCTCTCAAAAAAAAAAAATGAAGAAAATGATATGCTTTCAAGGTATTAAAAGTTGTAATAATATTTTAAATTTTCTTTAAATGTCAAGAAAATAAATTGTCAACTACTTCCAAAGTTTATATGTCTACATTTCATACCAATAATTAATAGACCTTTCCCTTACCTTCTTCTTGTAGATAAATCATGTACAAATCAGCAGTAAATGATTAATATGATAATTATATACTTGCTTTTTCATTAAACAGATTCTCAGTAGATATCAATTGTGCAACATCTTATGAAAGTATTTTCTTAAATGAATGAATGACTGTCAAGTACTTTGAAGTACAAAATTGATGTTTTAAAAAATATGCAATTCAGAATTTTTATTTTTTCATGTATATTTTTTTCTCAGTTAACTAACATTCTTTTTACCAGTACTTTAGTTCTACCTTAGAAAATTGGTCTAAGTTTGGGGTGGTTCCTGTGGCTCACTGAGTAGGGCATTGGCCCCATATACCAAGGGTGGCAGGTTCAAACCCTGCCCAAGCCAAACTGTAACAAAAAAATAGCCGGGCATTGTGGTGGGCACCTGTAGTCCCAGCTACTGGGGAGGCTAAGGCTAGAGAATTGCTTAAGCTCAGGAGTTGAAGGTTGCTGTGAGCCCTGAAGCCACAGCACTCTACCAAGGGCAATAAAGTGAGACTCTGTCTCAAAAAAAAAAAAAAATTGGTCTAAATTCTTAGAATAGTCTCCCAGCTAATCTCTCTGCCTCTACTTCCTCATCCCAATGTAATATATTGCTCACAAAATTTTGTACAGATTATTACTTACAAAGTTTTTCTTGTTTTACAGCTTTATTGAAAAATAATTGAAGTACAACAAACTATGCATATTTAAAGTATGCAATTTGGTGAGTTTGACATTTGTACATTTCACTAAAACCATCACTGCAGTAAACATATCAACCTATCTGTCAGTCTTCAAAGACTGGTCATGCTCCTTTGCAATTTCTCCTTCCTGCCATCCTCAATGCATGCACTAGCCCATGTCACTCTAAGGCAACCACTGATCTACTTTCTATCTTCTGTCATGATAGATCAATTTACATTTTCTAGATTTTATAAAAATGGAATCAGAGTGTATGTAATTTTTTGAGATCTGTATTCTTTCACTTGTAATAATTATTTTCAGATTCATTTATATCACTTTGATCATTACTTCTTATTGTTGAATCACGTTCCATTGTACAGGGATATTCCATCATTTGTTTATTCATTCACCTGTTGATAAAAATTTGGGTTGTTTCTTAGTTTTGGTTATTACAAATAAAGCTCCCGTCAGCATTCATGTACAAATCTTTGATGGACATATACTCTCTTTCTTCTATTTTATTTTGTTTCTATTCCCCCTCTAAGCAAAAGGATCAATTGAAAGAATTACTTTGACTAGTAATTTATCCTTTTATTGTAATTAATTAATTGGTAGAAGTGGACTGTTTAATTGGTACTGAGTAGACTTATAGGGACAAAAAAACTAAGCCACCAAGATCCAACTGCCAACTCTGAAATTTGTGAACTATGTCATTATTAGCAAACACACAAATTTATTTTCTGCTTTTTTCCCCACAGAATCTACCTACATCTCCATTTTTTAAAGTGAATATTTTACATAATTAGTATCCAAATTACCTCTGTAATGATTAACTTTATGTATCAGTTTTACTGGGCTAAGGAAGAGCTGCTAAAACATTATTCCTGGGTGTGTCTGTGAGGGTATTTCTGGAGATTAGTGTTTAAGTTGGTAGACTAATTGAAGAAGATCTCCCTTGGCTGGGCATGGTGGCTCATGCCTATAATCCCAGCACTTTGGGAGTCTGGGGTGGGAGAATTGCTTGAGGCCAGGAGTTCAAGATTAGCCTGGGCAACACAGTGAAATTCCATCTGTAAAAAAAACTTTCTTTAATAAAAGGAGAAATTCACCTTTATCAATGCAGGTGGGCACCATCTAATCCACCTCAGGACTGGAATAGAACAAAAATGTGGAGGAAGAGTGAATTTGTTCTCTGCTTGAGCTGGGACAGCCATCTCCTTTTTCCTTTGGACCTTGGCTCTCCTGATTCTAGAGCCCTGGGATTCAAAATGGGGCTTATACCATCAGCTCCCCTCATTCTCAGGCCTTCAATCTTAGACTAGAATGACATCATCAGCTTTCCTGGGGCTCCAGCTTGCTGGTGGCAGAGCATGGGACTTATCAGCTCCATAATCCCTGAGCCTATCCCTCATAACAAACCGGTTTGTATATATCTATATGTATTCCATTGGTTCTGTTGTTTCTTTGAAGAATGCTAACTAACACAGTCTCTTATCAAAAATACCCTTTACATGGTTTTTTAAACTTAAAGAAATGTGTTATTTGGGTTTTTTAGTACCATAATTCATCCAGTCAAATATTAGATGTATTTTTTCATAGTTGTGAATCTGGATATTTTTTGCATAGTAAAGATCTGCAGAATTGATTTCACTAATGCATATTTAATAAATGTTTTCAATCTATTAAATAATGTTAAATTTCTGCCTTTGTATTTCACAAGGGAATGACGCTTTGATGTGTTATGCCTACTTCACAAATAGCACATGCTTTCAACTTAAAGCAATTGCATTTGGGAGTTTTAAGATCACATTTGAATTCAAGTGTTATGTAATTGAATTAAAATTTTAAAAGTCACAACATTTATATATGAAATAAACTTAATTCCAAATTGCATTTATGATTCTATAAAATTTGAGTTTTCAAGAAGAAAAAATCAAGCCAAAGGACAAAGTATTCTATTTCAATACATTAAAAGAATGCAATATTTAAAATTTTATGCAATTATAAAAGGAAGGTAGACAAGAGATGAACAAGAGTTCAGTCTACAGACCTGCCCTGTTCTTCAGTTCTCAGTTTAACTATTTCTTCCTGAGGCTTTGCCTGAACCTCTGAAGTAGGTTTCATTGTTTATTCTGCACCACAATTCTCTACTCATTACTTCTATAGCATTTTTTAAATGTTCAATTATATGTTTATTAATTTGTTGCTTTATTCAGTAAAAATGTCACCATTGGGCTTGGGAGGTGAAATAGGCAATGTTTGCTGATTAATCCAATTAACTGGTGTCCAATGTGGCTGGGGCCAAATAGTCACATGCGTAAGAAAGAGCTTTTGGAATCGAAGAACAGAAGAGGTCAGGGCCCTCAGCACAGCTGAGAGACTTGGCATTGTAGACAATGCTGATTATTGGGAAGGGCTTCATAAGCAATGTGCAAGCCTGTTCCTTTCTTTTTTTTTTTCTTCCCTCTGTTTTAAAGGCATTTGTAAATAGAACAAATTTTGATACTAGAGTTTATGTTCTCTTTTATCCTCTTTCTCAGGACAGAAAAAACAGGCCTTTAACTGTAAAACAGCTGGATTCCTTATGCCTCAGCAAACACCACTACATGAACTAGTTCAATGAGGCACAGGTACATAGGCATAGTCATAGGTAAGCATGGTGTGGGGTAGGCAGCACCGATTGTCTTTTCCAAATTGCTTTTCTTTATTGTTGCAGGAAGATGAGGCTGATCAGAGAGAAAGAGCACCCAAACACCACGTTTATAAGAGGAAGGGCTTTATTCATCGGCCAGGAGCTTACAGCATAGATTTCCAAATTGCCACACTCCCCGACTGGCTTGGTCTTTCCCTTTTTATTGACAGTCAAAAAGTTCCACCCCACAAGTACCCTTCTCATTGGCCAGTTTGAATCAAGCAGGAGATGCTAGTCCAGCCCCTACAGAACCACAGGATTTCATAGAACTTGGAAATTTCCAGGTTCCAGGAAGTTAAGCCTACAAATTCCCAAGAGCTGAGTCCCCATGGAGAGGACCCTGCAGGTGCATCCTGGCGATTTCCCTGAGAAGACCTGTTCTTCCAGACCTCGTCCCTCTCCAATATCCTCTCTCAGTACTGGAGTTTTTAAAGCTGTCAAACCTTTGAACAATTCATGACAGAAAGGTCTACAGAATGCTGTAAGAAAATCCATTCAAATAT
>CAUYTI010006716.1:0-23806 GCA_963575145.1 Galago senegalensis | reverse complement strand
CTGTGGTCCCAGCTACTTGGGAGGCGGAGGCAAGAGACTCGCTTGAGCCCAGGAGTTGGAGGTTGCTGTGAGCTGTAATGCCAGGGCACTCTACCCAGGGGGACAGCTTGAGGCTCTGTCTCAAAAAAAAAAAAAAAAACTCTGCATATGTATGTTTATGTTGCTTTATTTATAATTACCAAAACTTGAAAGCAACCAAGATGTCCTTTAGTAGATGAATGTATAAACAAACTGTAGTACATCTGGATGATGGAATATTGCTCAGGACTAAAAAGGAATGAGCTATCAAGCCATGAAAAGACGTGGAGGAAACTTAAATACTAAGTGAAAGAAGCCAATCTGAAAAGGGTCATACTGTGTGATTTCAACTATACATATGACATTTTTGAAAAGGAAAAATTGTGGAGACAGTGAAAAGATCAGTGGTTGTCACTGATCAGTAGAAGTTCTTGGTTTAGTGGGGAGGGAGGGAAGGATGAATAGAAGGAACACAGAGGATTGTTACCGTGGTGACGATGAAACTGTTCTGTTTGATACTAAATGGTGGATAGATGTCATTATACATTTGTCAAAACCAATAGAATGTACAACCCTGAGAGTGAACCCTAATGTGATCTATGGACTTTGGGTGATAAAGATATATTAATGTAGGTTCTTTGATTTAACAAATGTACTAGTCTAGTGAGGGGTATAGACAGTGGGGGAGATTGGGTATGCATGGGGATGAGGGTATATGGGAAACTCTCTATGCTTTCTTGCCCAATTTTGCTGTGAACCTAAAAGTGTTCCAGAAACAAAGTTTATTAAAATGAGAGAGAAAGAGAGAGAGATGGCACAAAGGCAGGTGGTCCTTTGGAGAAACCCTGGAGAATGGAGAAACCCACTCAGAAGACCCCCATCCCTACCTTGCTTAAACCTCATCATACTTCATTTTCTTCTGATGGCACTCTGCAAATAAACCAGTGGTTCATAGCATTATATGGAAATTTAGCATGAGCATGGGGGCGGGGGAGAAGACAGAATTTATTTGGAGAAATGGAATGGAATGGGCAAAGAAAAAGAAGACAAAAAACAGGCTGAGTGGAGGGAAGAGCAAGAAGCACACCTAGACCTGGACAGAGGACAGAGGCAAGAGCAGAGTAGCCCTACTCAGGTGGAGGGGTGTACATTGAGCAGTGGTGGGAAATACAGCTGGATGGCGGGGAGCCATAAATCTGCCTGTCATGTCAGAACTAGTAGTATGAGCTTTATCCTCAAGGGGGCTGCTTGATGTTTCTGAAAATATTGCTTTAAAAGGAATGCTGCTCTATAAAGATTGATCTGGCATTCTGAGTAAGTGAGAAAGAAGGAAACACCAGAAGCAGAAAGAGAAGTTCCAGCTTCTCTCTTTTTTTTAAATGAAGACAAATGAGATAAGTATCTAATTCTCTTTTAGTTAAGTTAGAAGAGAGAATACCAAATAAATCCAACATTACTAATAACTGCAAAACAGAGAGCCAGCATGTGAGTTCCTTCGTCAAGTGAGGCAAAAGACATACATAGGCACCATGGCTGGCAGAAAATGGTAGGAAGTCTGCCCTACTCCCTTTGAACCTTACCCAGTGGGCTTCACTCAGGAAGGCTTTGTACTTCTGGGCCAATGGCATCGAGGTGTTGGTGTCAGACGTATTGTTTTGGCAACACGGATTGTAGAAGGAAGCACTCATATTTCTGTCATGACTGCATACAAGATGGACATCCTCACACAAAACCGGCGTACATGTGTGTAACTACACCCCCCCGACATGCTTCTCAAGGCCCTCCCTATTGTGGTGACATCCCACCAAGCCCCCATCTGCTCTGTCCACACTCTTCTCTTCAGTCTCCCAGGTGGAAATTTTCCCCACTTGTGTCTTTATCAAATCATTACTGTAACTGAGATGGAGAAAGCACAGAAGCAAATTCTGTTATAGCAAAGAGGAACATGAAGTTAATACAAAGAAATTCCTTTCAGTCAGTTTCTTAAATGCGTGGCTAAATTTCCAAAGTAAGTTAGAAGTCAGTACCATCTTCTTTTTTTCCACACTTTTCTAAAATGAAATAAATCTGACAGATATATATAGTTAAGACACATGAAGTCCCTGGAGTAGCACCTGCAAACAAGACTTCATCTAACCTGATTTTTTTTTTTTTTGAGACAGAGTCTCATTATGTCACCCTTGGTAGAGTGCTGTGCTGTCACAGCTCACAGCAACCCCAAACTCTTGCCTCAGCCTCCCAAGTAGCTGGGACTACAGGCGCTGGCCACAAACTCCTACCTATTTTTTTGTTGTTGTTGTAGTTGTCGTTGTTTAGCAGGCCCAGGCAGGGTTCAAACCCTCCAGCCCCAGTGTATGTGGCTGAGGCCCTAAGCTATGGGCGCCGAGACCACCTAACCTGATTTTTAAAGATGTACTCATTACCCCAGGATCTAATTAAATGACCTCATGTGAACCCTAAAGATGTATTTTTTTCTTTTTGAACTTTTCCCCACAGCTGGGACAAAGACAATGGAAACTTTACATAAGTTCTGGTGAATTATTTAACATTCTGATACCTTAATGAAGACAAAAAAAAAGATACCACTTCGCTCTTACTATAAACATTGTTTAAAGTGTGGGCGTTTTCATAAGTGCAATGTATGAAGACATACATTATTTCTTGGAAATATTTTATAAATCTAACTGTTAAATAACTTTTTGTCTAGAAGTTTTATGATAATGACTGATGTCGTCTAATCATGGTTTGATGTACCACATCTCCAAATATTTTTGTATTGTGTTTTGCTGTACCTGGGGGTTCCTCAGTATCTATGGATTCAACCAACAAAGATAGAAAATATTTGGGGGGTAAACAAGGATGATTGCATCTATACTGAACATGCACAGACTTTTTTTTCTTATCATTATTCCCTGAACTTTACAGTATAACAACTATTTATCTAGCATTTATATCACATTAGGTATGATGGTAAGTAATCTAGAGATGATTTAAAGGGAAGAGTGGGAAGATTGTGTAGATTAGTCTAGATACAAGTTAAAGGGAGGATGTACATAGGTTAAATGAAAATATTATACCACCTGTATAAGGGACTGGAGCATCCATGGATTTTGGTATTTGCTGGAAGTCCTAGAACCAGTCCTTCACAGATGCTGAGGGAATGTATTTCATAAATACTTATAACATCTAAGGCATATGTGTAATTTAATGCTAAGTCAAAATGGAAGAAAAAGTGCTAGGTAGGAAATCAAGAAACAAACATCATTGGCTTGGAAAACTCACATTTCTAAAAGCTATAAATTTTGAATCCCATATTCTCAGACTTACTAGCCAGAAAATTTTACCTGTGTTCAAAGGTACAATGTTCTAGCTAATAGAATCAATGAACTGGGGCGGGGGGCGGGGGGGACCTTAAGAAGACTTCTGGAAGTTCTTTTTTTACCTAGTCCAGGAACAGATTGTAGTCTAATCTAATGGGAAGGTCATGCTTATTTAGACAGACTTACTTTTAAAAGCCACAGCAAAATTACTTTTCTTATGATCATTTAACACAAGTCTTCAAAAATCAAAGAAAAGCTGGAACTATTTTGATCTCCTGCGGAACTGTGGTCAATGACAGATAGAGGTGGGCAGGCACTAAAGTGATCTTTCCAACTTGAGACCCCAATTACATTACATTACATCCGGCAATAGTTATTAAAAAAGGAAAAAAAACATTCATAAAGCAGCATAATTAATGGGATAGAAACAGTAAGGGTTTTACCCACACTTAGTCTTCAGGGCTTCTGGGTGGTAGTGCAACCCAACGATAGGTACTGTTACTGTTTTCTATTAACTCTGGGATCATTTCCTTGACCAGCATGACAGTCTATGGGCGGCTAAAACCCTCCCTCACATTCCTAGTCCTTAGTAGACACAGAGATCTGGGGAAAGTCTCGCAGTTAGTTATTGACAAATAAATCCTTAGACGTAACTGGCACGTTATTAACCCGTGTTGTCCAGACCAAGTTCTTCTACTACTTTCTAGGGTAAGCAGGGTGGAGCATGTACTTGAAAGTTCCATTTCCTAAACTGGGTGAAAACTACAAGATCTTTGGGTTGGTAAAATAAATTGATTTCTTCTCCTGAGTTCTGCCTTGATACTTTGTTCAAGGTTTGTTTTGATGCTGAAGAAAAGACTTAAAAATATATGTTTCTATAGTGAAGTGATAACTGTAAAGCAAAGTGGGAGATTATAGCCAGAGGAGCCCTAGGTGGGATTAAAAAAAAAAAATTAGCTGTACCATGTGACCCATACTTGGGACCAAAAGAGGCCTCAAAGAAGTATGTTTGAGAGCCTTCCTACTACAGATAGCTTCCTCCCATCCACTCAACAAAGGAGCTTATTTTAGTCCCCAAATCTTCCTGGATTTCAGGCCAATTTACCTAACTTTTAAAAGAATATGGGAAATGCAAATAAGTCCACCAAAACAAGATAAATCTACTTAGATTTTGATCTACTTTGAATCTGATATAATCGATTTCCTTGTACTTTGAATCATTGCCTAACAGTAAGAAGTTGTACCCAAGAGAAAATTACTTGTACTTTGAGTCAGAAAGCATCTAAAGAGACTGTTCAGGTATAATCTTTTGTCTAGTTTCTGTCTGGCTTATTTTAAGGAGAGGCAAGAAATATTTGCTTTATTAAAATTCCCGAAAACATACCCACAGATATTTGTGTAAAGATCCCTTTTCAAAAGTTTTTGAATTCCACTCAAAGGATGTTTCAGACAGATAAAATGAGAGCACAGTCAGGATATAACTTTTGAAGGCCAAAGGAAATTCAGGCATGTTGCATATACTATGCGTTTATATATACTACACTATATTTGTATCTAAGAAGAAACAAGGAGGTTTCTCCTCAGGATATTCTTGAGTTTGGTAGATCACACAGCATCAAAGGCCTATAAATTCTGTCTTACAGAAAGTACATGGCCTAAACCAGAAACAGCATATTTAACCACTACTTGCTTTAAGAGACCACACACAGATGGAAAGAAATATTTTTAAAGAAAATCTGATCAGATGCTGCAAGATATACTAAGGAAATGGTCTGCCTTTGGTTTTATCAGTGAAAACAGCTAAGACATAAAAAACAGCTAAGTACTTTCTTCCCCTTTCTAAGTGCTCACTCAGCTCAGGGCTGTTTTCTTTTATGCACAGAAGGGTTAGAGGAACAAACAAAATAAGATATTTTCCTAAAAGAATAAAATAGCATAGAACTGCAAATAAGCCTCCACGTAAGAGAAAAGAAACAAAAATTGCTAGTGGTTCAAATCATAACACATCCACTCAGAATTCCTTAGAAATGATCTATTCTCAAAGCCCACTGAGTCACTGAGGGAGGGGACACCTCTCTATGACTGTGCACTCTTAGGAAGACTTGACTCTTTTGGTACCCTTGTCTTTCAGGGCTGTGGGTCACCTTATTGACAAAGCCCATGGCTTCAGATACATCTTAACTAGTTTTGCCTTTTTTTTTTTTGTTTGGCTTGGTCCATTTTTAAATTTCGGTACTCATTTATTTCTGAAAGTGAACAAGTTACATTTTGCAAGGAGAAAAAAGACACTTTGGACGTATTATAAAACATTTCATTAAGGTCATTGCCAAGAATTAGTGAGATCATCGTTCTGAGATACTAGAGTTAGTTTTATGAAGAATTGGATTGCATATAATAACAAACATCTGTATAGTGTGTACAGGGGTCTTAATGGCATTTAATCAAAAGCAATTCAATTCAGTGTTTTAAGAACCACTTGCTACATTAGCTATACGCATTGTGAAAGTCACATGGTTCACAAGGGGGGTGAGAAAGTCCCCTTGTTAATGGCAATTAGGTGGGTGGTTGCAGAAGACTGTGCAGAGATGAGAAATAAAGGAAGAAAGAAACCGGGCAGAGAGAGCATAGAGAATGAGACATGGAGGAAAGGACACGTGTCATTAAGGGCAAGGAGTTCTGTCAAACAGGAATTTGAACTAATAAATCCTGTTGTCTAATGGAATGCACCCAAAGAAAGAAAACAATTTGGTTGAAAACAGATTTCTAAGAATTTTTGCTTATACAGTTCCCAAGGAAAGCCAATATTTCAGATGCTCTGGTATCCACGATCAAATGGCATTTTTAAACAACTGAGAAGAGAAAGCAGGACGACTACTCTTGAAGTCATGAAATAATGAACAAGGCTCGGCACCTGTGGCTCAAGTGGCTAAGGAGCCAGCCACATACACCTAAGGTGGGGGGGGTTCGAATCCAACCCAGGCCCGCCAAACAGCAATGATGGCTGCAACCAAAAAAAAAAAAAAAAAAAAAAAAAATAGCCAGGCATTGCTGCGGGCGCCTGGGGTCCCAGCTACTTGGGAGGTGGAAGCAGGAGACTTGCTTGAGCCCAGGAGTTGGAGGTTGCTGTGAGCTGTGATGCCTGGGCACACTACCCAGGGGGACAGCTTGAGGCTCTGTCTCAAAAAAAAAAAAAAAAAAAAAACAAAGAAAAAAAGAATGATCAAAACCAGATAGGGTTTGCTAAACTGAGTTCACCCCCCTGCCAAAGCACCCAGAGCAGCTGAGGCTGGGTTCCTAAGATGCTGCTGCTGTCAGGTAGGGCACTTCCCTGCCTAAGCCACCCCGAAGAATGTTGCTTCTATCCGTGTATACCAGCCTCCTTCTGGGAAGGACCTGAGGAACGTTACAAAAAAAGGGAGAGGAAGCCAAGAGAGTGTTTTTAGTCTCACACATCCTGTGCTTTTCTTCAGCTGCTATTTTGAAAGATAAACATTACATTTGTGGTTGAGTTTTTTTCCAGGTTAAAAAAAAAACTAAACAATATGGTCCTGAAAAGAAGAGACCTGAGATGGAGCTAATGACCTTGAAACTGAAGGCTGCTTTCCTGGTTTAAAAAACGAAACGAAACAAAGAAACTATTTTAAAAAATGATTGAAAAGCAGCAACGCCCTCACATCCCTCTCACGTCGCCCTAGGGGCCCAGCTGGTTCTAGAGTGACCTGCACACAAAGACACACTGTCCAGTGGGAAGCTCTGTCAGTGGAGAAATGGCATGCCTGCCTGGGCAGCCGTGGTCCATTTTTAGGTTTCATAGGAAGGAAGTTTTGTTCAACTGGGGCTTTACTGAAATTCAAGCAGTCTCAAATTCTGGATTAGAAAATGGAAGCAGGTTTTATTTAGGAGTTTTTAGAGCTTTCTTGTGGGTTTGAAGCCAACCTCGCTTTATCACTAGGTCAATTCCATAGAGTCCTTTTGTTTCGCATTAGATACCAAAGGTAGCTCTTAATTGACTATATCCAGAATCCTGCTGTTGTCACACAGGACACCCCTAAAAGATTGCTGATAGATCGGAGAATTTGAGAGGTGGAGACCAGCCTGTAAGACATCAGTTGGGGCAGAGGGTGAAAGTGGCGGCTGGTTCAGATATTAGTGAGCCCTTGAGAAATTACTGGGATTGGGGTTGTCGGTTATGCCCCACTAAGGCCTCCACACATAGTTCCCTGGCTTCCTGACAGCATGGTGGCTCAGCTTTTAGCATAGGGTCATCGAAAGAACCCAAGCAATCTGAGTCACAGCACCAAAAACAAAACAAAACAAACGGAAAACCCCCCAAAACCCCAAGCAAAGCTTTACTGCATTTTATAACCTAGCCCTAAAGGTCACATATTAACACTTCTGCTAGAGTAAGCCAGCCAGAATCAACGGGAACAGGAAAGATCTCACCTCCCAATGGAAGGCAAGTCAAAGAAGAATGTGTAAACTGGTGTGGTTATTGTAGCTAGATTGGGAAAATACACTTGGCCACAAACACTTTTAAAAATTTCTTTTTATTTTTTATTATTATGGGAAATAGTTGCATATACAGAGGGTGCCAAAAATGTATACATATTTTAAGAAATGTTACTTATGTATTCCTTTACTAAGTTAAATTAAAGGTACCATCATCGTCAAGTGTACCCAGACGTGTTACGCACGTCCATTTTTCATACAATTCTTATTCTTTGGGGGAAAGATCGATTTTACTTCCAATAAGATCTCTTAAAATGTGTGTATATATATGTATTTTGTACCCCCTGGTATTTATAGGATATATGTGATGTTTTGATACAGCCATACAATGTGAATTAATCAAATCGAGGTAATTGGGGTATCCAGCACCTCAGGAATGTACCGTTTCTTTGTGTTAGGAACATTCCCATTCCACTCTTAGTTATTTTGAAGTCTATACTAACTTCCTGTTGGTTATAGTCACTTTGTCATGCTTCAAATGTTCATTCTAAGTGACTATATGTTTGCATTCATTAACCACCCCTACATAACACCCCACTCCCCAGTACCCTTCTCTACCTCTGGTAACCATCATTCTACTCTCTATCTCCATGAGATCAATTGTTTTTAATATTTAGTTCTCACATATAATTGAGAACATAAGAGATTCATCTTTCTGTGCTTGGCTTACTTCACTTAACATAATGTTCTCCAGTTCCATCCATGTTGTTGCAAATTGCAAGATTTCATTCTTTTTTATGGCTATGTAATATTCCATTGTATGTATGGATACAATTTATCTATTCATCTGTTGATGAGCACTTAGGTTGATCCCGAATCTTGGCCACTGTGAATAGTGCTGTGATAAACATGGGCGCACATATGTCTTTTCAATAGACTGAATTCCCCTCCTTTAGATACATACTTAGCAGTGGAATTGCTGGGTCATGTGGTCATTCTATTTTTAGTTTTTGAGGAACCTTCATACTGTTCTCCATAGTGTTTGCTGTAATTTACATTCCTACCAAAAGTGGGTAAGGGTTCCTCTTTCTCCACATCCTTGCCAGCATTGGTTATTGCTTGTCTTTTTGAAAAAGCCATTTTTAACTGGGATGACTGGTATCTCATTGTCATTTGCATTTGCATGTCTCTGGTGACTAATGATGTTGATCATTAATTAATGTATCTGTTGGCCATTTATATGTCTTCTTTCAGAAAATGTCTATTCAAATCCCTTGCCCATTTTTAAATTGGATTATTTGGTTCTTTCCTATTGAGTTGTTGGAGCTCCTTGTATCCAGAGGATGCCAAAAAATCTATACACATTTTTAAAAACTGTATTAAATTTGTAATATTCAAATCACACTGGACTTCTGTAATTACAAGAGGTGCTCAACATGATTTGTATTCATCTTTTTTTATTGGGATACATTATTATAATTTTTATACAGTTATTTCCTTTCTGAAAATGTATATACATTTTCGGCACCATCTGTATTCTAGTTAATACTCCCTTGTCAGATGTGTGGTTTACAGATATTTTCACCCTTGTCTTTTTACTTTGTTGCTTGCTTCCTTTGCTGTGCAGAAGGTTTTTAGATTGATCCGATCCCATGTGTCCCATGTTGCTTTGGTTGCTTGTCCTTTGTGGGTATTATTCAAGAAATCCTTCCCAGACCAATATCCTGAACCATTTCCCCAATGGTTTCTTTTAGTAGCGTCATCGTTTTGGATCTTATATATAAGTCTTCAATCCATTTTTTATTTGACTTCTGCATATGACAGGAGATGAGGGTCTAGCTTCATTCTTCTGAATATGAATATACAGTTTTCTCAGTACAATTTTTTTTTTTTTTTGCAGTTGTTGGCTGGAGGCTGGGTTTGAACCCGCCACCTCCGGCATATGGGGCCGGAGCCCTACTCCTTTAAGCCACAGGCACTGCCCTCAGTACGGTTCTTTTAAGAGACCTTTTCCCATTGCATGTTCTTGGCAGCTTTGTTGAAGTTCACTATAAATATGTGGATTTATTTCTGGGTTCTCTGTTCTGTTCCATCGGTCTCTGTGTATCTGTTTTTGTGCCAGTACCACTTTATTTTGGATACTACAGCTCTGTAGTATAATTTGAAGTCAGGTAATATGATTCCTCCAATTTTGTTATTTTTTTCTTAGTATGGCTTTGGTTATTCTGGGTCTGATTGTCATGGAATTTCTTTGGGGGGGGGTGATGAAAATGTGACAAAGTTGACAGTGGTGATGATTGTACAACTGTAAACATATTTCAAACCACTGGATTGTTTACTTTAAATGGGTGAACTATATGTTAAATGCAAATTATGTCTCAATAAAGAGCTATTTTAAAAAAGAATTAAAAAAATGGAGCCATGCTACCTTATCATAGGCTAATACACAAACACAGTGACAGCTATGATGGTCATTCCAGAAAAAGAGCTCCAAAATCGCTCTGAAGGATGGACTAGGCACTGGCATCCATTCATAGCTTCCCGAGGGTGACCTTCAGCAATGAGATATATAGCACTTTTTCTAGGATGATTCATGAACTTAATTGTCAGATCTCTTATATTATCAGATTAACAGAGCAAACCTTAGTTTAAAAGCTAGTGTAAAATCTAGTGCAGGTTGTAACAAATGTACTCCACTGTCATAAATGTAGGGGAGGCTGGACATGGCATTTGAGCAAGGAACGTATATAGGAATTCTCTGTATTTTGGCTCAATTTTTCTGTGAACCTAAAACTGCTTTAAGAAGTAAACTTTATTAATTAAAAAAAACAAATAAAACTGAGTGTATTAGAGACTTTACCAATAGGAGAGGTTCAGAGCGTGTTCAAATGTTCTAAGCTTTAGATTCAGCTTACTGTTTAGAAATTAGATGTTCTATGCTGAAAGGGAGAACTTTTCATGTTGGAAGACTGTTAGCTGTAATCAAATAAGGTCACATGCAATAAACTTTAATTAGATATGCTTAAAATGTACATTATTTTGTAAAAATTTAACTACCATGTACTTAATAATTTCAAATAATGAAGACTTTATTAATCTTAAAGTTAACTAGCCTTTTAATAACTTTGTTGTGTCTGCTTTTTGTTGAAAGCATTTGAATATTTGGTCACAGCAAGGAGGTCCCCAGTTTCTGCTGATCCTCCGGATGGGTATCAGTCAATGTGGGACTCAAGGGCATCTTAATTTGGGTTAGGTAGGAGAACGTAGATTCACCACAGTACATGGTTGAAAAGCAAAAAAGCATTTTTTCTTTTACATATTGCTGAAGGAATGGGTAGTCTACTGTTTTCTTCAATATTTTAATTAGACCTTTCTTAGCATCAAACAATGCCTTTAAAATGTCATCTACTGAGAGCTCAGTCAATTCCATCTGTAGTTCTTTGGGTGCCTTGGTGATATCAACTAGGCGATGCTGAAATGCTAAGTGTGGTGTTATAATTCTCAAAGTCAACGGACCTTTCATTGTATTCTCAAATTAATAAATAGGTCTATGATAGCTGATTATTCTTCAAATGTTTTACATGTATCATCCTGCTCATTAATGACCTTTGCTAAGCAGGGGAAATGTTCATCTGAGACTTCTTCTTGAAGAATTATGTTTTAAAAAGATAGCTTTTCTTGAAATGCCTACTTGGATCTTGTTCTTTTCTCTCTTTTTTTTACATATCATAAATAGACTTAGTTTTACTTGCAAAGAAATATTCAGGCTGGGCATGGTAGCTCACATCTGTAATCCCAGCATTCTGGAAAGCCAAGGCTAGTGAACAAGAGCAAGACTCCATCTCTACTAGAAATAGAAAATTAGCCAGGCCCTGTGCCTGTAGTCCCAGCTATTAGGGAGGCTGAGGCAGGAAGAGCTCTTGAGCCCAAGAGTTTAAGGATGCTGTGAGCTATGATGACACCATTGCACTCTACCTAAGGCAACAGAGTGAGACACTGTCTCAAAGAAAAAAAGAAAGAAAGAAATATTCAATTTGACATGTTATTACACAGAAATGCTACATTCCTACAGAAATCATCTTTCCGTAATTCACATTACTTACTCTGTTCTTCATAAAATTTAACTACCTCTTCTCACAAAGATAAAATTTTGGCTAACACCTGTCCCTGCCGTAGCCCATACACTTTAGAATGATTCAGCAAATCCATACTGAATACCTCATCCTTTAATTTTAGTATTAATAGTAATTTAGTTATGAAACCGATGATGCCCAGGACCATTGGCACCAATATAGGTAGCAATACTTCTAACTTGTTGCAAAGTGTCACTTAAAATAGTCATCTTTAGCACAGAGATTTTGCTGATGCAAGACACAATGAAAAGAGAGGAGAGCATCTGGACCTGTTAATACTTTTTTATCTGTGCAATGAGCTCTTCATGCTTTCCTGTCATGGGAGGCTCACTGTCTGTACACACGCTCACTAAATTTACAAAATTCAGTCCAACTTCATGACATTTATCTTGAAAATTTTTGAAGATATCTAGGCCCCACGTCCTGTTCCCAAGAGTACCCCAAGCAAGGAACTCTTCATAGCAAAGAAGATTTTCTGTTATGATCCAAATGAAGTAAAAAGCTTGCCAAGTCATTAGTAGCAGTTGACTCATCTAAAGTGATTAAATGATATATATTTACCTTTTGGAGTACTGCATGAAGTTGTCCTGTTAAATTGAAGGCTAATTCATGCTGCCGATCAGGTATCTTTCTCTTTGAAAGAGGCAGCTGTGTGTATTTTATTTTATTTTATTTTGACAGAGTCTTACTATGTTGCCCTCGGTAGAGTGCCATGGCGTCACAGCTCACAGCAACCTCAAACTCTTGGGCTCAAGCCATTCTCCTGCTTCCCTCCGAAGTAGCTGGGACCACAGGTGCCTGCCACAAGGCCCAGCTATTTTTTGTTGCAGTCGTCATTGCTGTTTTAGCTGGCCCTGGCTAGATCCAAACCTGCCACCCTTGGTGTATGTGGCTGGTGTCGTAACCATCTGCTGTGTGTACTTTTTGAAACATTATCAGTGTCCAAGCATCCCGCAACTTCAACAATGCATTCTTTAACAATTTCTACATCACTGAGTAGCTTCCTTCTCCCCACCCTCCAGTATATAAGCTGCTTTATAAGCTGCTTCAGTGACATTATGTCCAGGTCTTATTGCTGCTGGAAAGAGTTGTATTTGCTTTTCATTTCTTAATTTCTGCACTACAACCTTTCATGCCTCTCCCTCTACTTTAAAATATTTGTGGTCCTTAGGAGTGTTATAATGCAGATGAGCATTGAATTTCTTTAATGTTGTTATTGCAGTATCACAAAACAAGCAAATCATCCTATCTTTCCTAGAAACAAGATAATATTGCAGTTCCTAATCCTCTTTTAAAAATGTTTTCTTCCTTCCTTGTTCTCTTGGTCTTCTTTGACATGATGGGCTGTTGAGCAGCCAGAGTTAGAATATTCTGTCGACTATGCAACTATTTACAAATTCCACTTCAAACAGAAACTCAGTGCACTGTTGTCAAACGCTGATAACAGATCAGAGTGCTCAACCCCCACAAACTCTCTCCCACCAGCCTCATGCTGTAGTGGAGGAAGTTAGAACTCAGACCCTTTGGTATTTTAAATTATATTCATTTAAAAAATAAAATAAAAATGCCTGGGCACAGTGGCTTACACCTATAAACCCAGGCCAAGGCAGGTGGATAGCCTGAGCTCACGAGTTTGAGACCAGCCTGAGCAAGAGTGAGACCCTATCTTTAAAACCTAGCTGAGCATTGTGGCAGGCACCTGTAATCCCACCTACTTGGGAGTCTGAGGCACAAGGATCACTTGAGCCCAAGAGTTTAAGGTTGCTGTGAGCTATAAAGCCACAGGACTCTACTGGGGGCAAGAAAGTTAGACTCTTCCCCCCCCCAAAAAAAATATAAAAAATAAAATTAAAATATACAAGACAAAAATGTATTATTAAAAATAAAAAGATTTGTTCTGTAAAATTTGGATTCGGTCAAAAGGCTGCACTTAAGTACCTAGAAGGCCACATGCATCCTTAAGGCTGCAGGTTCCCCACCCCTATTCTAAGCATTGGATAAAGGAGCAAGACAGTTCTTTGTCAACTGCTTTCTAAGCAGAAGGCAGTAAGAACACTGACCTCTAGGACATATAGTAGAGAAAGACAGGGACATTCTCCAGAGTATGATTTTTAGATGGGAATGATAGTAATCCTACTGGAGAAAAGTTTGGCTCTTGGAAGGAAGGAAAGAAGAAGCCTTAGCTATTACTATAGTCTGTGGCCCTCCAAACGCCATAGTACATAAATAGATACACTGGCTTCTTCTCTCAGCATCTCTGCCATGGCCCATCCACAATGACCAGGACCAGGTTCCTGACATCACAACCATCTCCTACAAGCAAGGCTGTTTAATCCCAAAGATGAGCAACAAGCAGAGGATCACCAGTCTTTTAAGGAAAGACTGGTGACACAAGGATAGACAATAAATATAACATGGATGCCCAAGGAGACAGTTACTATAGCAAATCAGATTTCACATGAGCTGTAATTAAAAAGCCTTAGAGCTATGAAAGGATACTGCAACATCAGAGCAGGCAGTTTCATAAAAGAATCAGTTATTAATTTTGAAAATAAAAAAATCACTGAAATAGAAGGCCTACTAGATAAAGCAAATAGCAAAATAAATACACCAAAAAATAAAACAGTGAGGTATAAGAAATGAGCACAAGAACTCAGCAGTAATAGAGCACACCAGACAGAGCTGGAATGCACTGCAATAAAAGGAACAAAATAATAAATGTATGCATTTTAATTGTACTAATTTGGGGGGGGGAACTTGCAGGTGTGTACATAGTCTTCTAAAATGACCCCAATACCAGCACTCTAAGAGGCTGAGGTAGGAGGATCTCTTGAGCTCAGAAGTTCGAGTCCAGCCTGAGCAAGAGTAAGACCCCATTTCTCCTAAAAACAGAAGAAACAGCTGGGCATTGTGGTGGGTACCTGTAGTCCTACCTACTCAGGAGGGTGAGGCAGGAGGATCACTTCAGCCCAGGAGTTTGAGGTTGCTGAGGCCATGGCACTCTAGCCTAGGGCAACAGAGCTAGATTCTGTCTCAAAAAATTAAAAAGAAAAAACATGGCCCCAATGATTCTGTTTTTTGAACTTGCCAAGTTTTAGTTTGCTTCTGTGTGGGAGGAGAACATCATAGGACAACTGTCAGTTGAAAAAAAAACTGTACAGGGCTATTGTGAGAAGAATTACCACAAAAAGGATCCCAGTTGCACAGTTCACAAAGTAAGACACTTTTCCTTTCCCTCAACTACATTGCCTTTGTTTTGTAGTGTCACTAAGCTCTTTTTTGTCATTAATACAGTAGGATCTTAGCATCTGTAAGCAGATGTGAAATGATTCAATAACTTTCTCTTACTTTATTGAATAATACCAGTGACTAATGCACTGAGTCAGTTGGAGAAAAAGCAGCATGTTTTAAGTCAGGTGAATAAGACCCAGTAATAATAGAAGCCCTCAAATTGCTTATTTACTTTCTTTTACAATTAGTATTTACCTGTAAAGGGCCGCTAATTATCTACATGTTATCCACAGGAAAATAGGAAGGCAGAAATTGTATGATCTTTGCAAACCTGCCAAGTAACAGCAAAATTGGGACCTACAATAATTTCTAATCTTCTGGTATTCCCTTGGACTTCTGCAATAGACTTATGGTTCAGATAGACTTAACTAGTCCCTAATAAAGATAGGAGCTAATATTTATTGAACACTATTCTATTCTAGGCACCATGCAAAATGCTTTAAATGTATTATCTTAGATAATCCATTCACAGGACATCCTCACAAGGTAAGTATTATTATTATCCCCATTTTACAGGTGAGAAGACTGAGGCCCAGAGGCAGAATGCTAAGCTGTTAAGCAGCAGTGTCCGGTGTGAACCAGGCAGTGTGGCTCCAGAATCTATAGTCTTACTTTGTGCACAGAGGACACTTTGGGGTTGTGTACTAGAGATGCAGAGGACTTTGAAGAGCTTTCTTGGGGAGGAAGTTGAGAAATAAATTGTACTCTCTGGCAGTCCAGGCATTTCAAAAAGTAGTGTTCCTGCCTGGAGGTCAACGTTGGTCATGCTTCCCAGTTTACTTCTGTCTTACTTTGTTACTCTCTCTCTTTCCTTCTTCCTTTCTTTCTGTGGATTGATACCAAGCCTAACCAAGGAGCTGTGACCACCAATACCAAGCTGGTAGCCCCCCTGTGCTGAACAGCGTGTACACATGGAAGAGCAGTTCTGAGATCTCAGAGTGGGGTACACATATGGTGATCTTTCAAATTTCATCATAAAATACGGAAAACCTAATTTCATTCTTTTGCCAGATTGATGTATTTCAAATTACATCTGTTGTGTAATTTTATTTTTGCTTTTGTCAAGATTTCATAGAAAGATATATCTGTACTACATCAGCTAGTACCACATTTAAAAAGAAATCCCAATATGCTAATTGTAAAAAAAAGTGTGAAGAACATAGATTTGTATAGAGCAAGTATGTTTCATCTGGGTCAAAAATTGAAGTGTCAATATGCATCACTGGAAGAAAATAATAGTGAATTTAAATAATAGTCTTGGGGTAGGGGAAGGACTTAAGGCATAAAATAATATCCTATAATGATGAAAGAAAACAATGCAATAAATTGCATGAAACTTTGTCATGAAAAATGTGGAAAAAAGAAATGTAAAAAACATAAAAACAAAAAATTCTAAAAAGATTGACCAAAGTGGTGAGCAAAATAGATCATAGCTATAATAAATAGCTATTTTAAAAAAACTATACCACCTGTAATTCCAGTGCTGTGGGAGGTTGTGATGGGAGGACGGCTTGGTTTAAAACCAGGCTGGGCAAAATATCAAGACCCGTGTCTCTACAAAACATGAAAGTAAAAAAGAATTAGCCAGGTGTAGTGGTGCTCATCTGTAGCCCTAGATATTTGGGAGCCTAAGGTGGTAGGATAGCTTGAGCCTAGAAGTTTGAAGCTACAATGAGCTATGATGATGCCACTGCATTCCAGCTCTGGGAAACAGTGTAAGACTGTCTCTAAAGAAAAAACACAACAACAACAACAACAACAACAACAAAAAACTAAACCATACAAAGTGCTAATTCAAATCAGTAAGAAAAATTTCATTTAAGTAGAAAATACAAAAGTGGGCGAAAGAATATGAATTTCTTTTGAAAGAAAGCACATAAAAATGCTTTGACCTCACTCAAAAATGAAAATATGAATAGATGAAGGAAAGGCAATTGTCATATAATTCCCAAAGATCTAACCTTTCCGTAGTGCCCAGTCTTAGCAAAGATGTGAGGAAATAAGTACATTCCCATATTCTTTGCGGGAGTGGAATTTTTGTTGTCAAAGTTCTCTCATGAGGTTGCAAAGTACAAATTGATAAAACCGTTCCGAAGATGACATAGCAATATGTACGAATGCTTTCAATTCATGGACTTTTGAGCAAGAATTTCTTTTATCGCCGTATCAATACAGACACCATGTATACCACTGTTTGTAAAAGGCAAAAACCTCAAATGACCTAAGTATTCCTCATTAGAAGAAAAGGTAAATAAACTATGGTGTTTTCTTTCTACAAAATACCATCCAGTACTTAAATAACGAAGCAAAGCTAAATGTGCTTACTTGGAAAAAAATGTTCAAGATACATCATTTAGTGAAAAAAGAGATTTGCAGTGCAATATATATGGTATGATGCCATTGGGTATGTGTCTTCTACTGTACATATATGTATGTATTGGTCAGGATGCTTTTGTGGCGAGTAAATAGAAAATCGTGAAATTTGTCAGGTTCCATAATTGAAAGTGAGGAGGCCGGTTGCATTTAGGTTTGGCAATGACAGTGGCTTCATCCAGAGGCCTGCCTCTGTTTCTAGGATTCTCATGGCTCAGCTGACTCTGCCTCAAACTATCTTCACAGGTGGGGTTCACCAGAGGGGAAACACCCCCAGCAAATTTCTCTTGTGTATCGCTTCCCCGAACTGGGTCATGGCAGTGATTCACGGGTCCCGGGGAGATAGAAATGTCCTGCAGTGATGGCTGAGGCCTGGGTGTGTGAACCAGCTACTGGCAAGGGAAAAGGATTCAGCACGATTGTCTCAGACTAATCAGAGCTCGCCCAGGAATAAGGACGCACCCGGTGGAATGGCAACTATACATGGGATGGGATGGAGGAAAGGACTATGAAGGTAAACTCAGATTTTATTTTTCACTTCTTAGCCTTCTACACTGTGAATTTTTTTTTTTTTTTAATATCTACATCTGTCTGGCTCAGGATCTTAGCAGGAAGCCTATGAACAGATGGCATACTCAAAAGGGTTTAATGAAGGCACTATTTACCAAGGTCTGGGCAAGGTTAAAGGAACTGAAAAAACAAACAAAAAAAGGATAGTGAAGAGCATGCCAGGCCTAGCATCAGCAGGAGGTCATTCTTGCTCCTAGGCCAAGGGGCAAGGGGCTGCAGGTGGGATAGCCCGAGGGCCAGAGTGGGGTGAGGGAGCCCCGGAGCTGGTGCTGAGAGGGTAGGGAATTGTCATATAATTCCCAAAGATCTAACCTTTCTGTAGTGCCCAGTCTTAGCAAAGATGTGAGGAAATAAGTACACTCCTCACATACAGTATAGTATAGTAGGAAGGCAAGAAGGGAGTAACGTGTGGAGGAAGACAGAGAGACCTCGTGCCCTCCAATCTCCTGTGGTCTTTCCAAACCGAAACCAAAAGACTCAGGTGAGGACAGAGGTTGGCCTCCTGGGACTCAGAGCAGGGGGAGATCAATGGAGAATGGATGACTTGGCAGGGAAGCCACTCAGGTGGGACAACTAACCAGCATAGCGTAGCTTAGCTAATTAAAAACATTAATGCTTATTTTTAAATTTAAAAATATGTGGGAAATCTTGTCACGTGTTACAACATGAATGAACCTTGAGGACGTTATGCTAAGCCAAATAAGCAAGTCACAGAAAGACAAGCACTGCGTGATTCCATTTATCTGAGATAACTACAGTAGCTAAATTCATAGAAACAGTAGAAAGATTGTTGCCAGGGGCTGAGAAGGGAAAGCAGAGAGTTGTTCAATGAGCATAGAGTTTCAGTTTTGCAAGAAGAAATGAAATCCAGGAGATCTATTGTACAGCAGTGTGAATGTACTTACCATTTCCAAACTATACAATTGAAAACCAGTTCTGCTGGATTCTGGCCAGGCTAAGAGGTGTGTTGGGGTACCTCATTGTTGTTTTAAGGTGTAGTTCTCTAATGACATGATGTTAAGCATCTTTCCATGTGCTTATTTGTCACTGTATATCTTCTACATCTGTTCAAGTCTTTTGCTCATTTTTTATTTGGGTCGTTTATTTTGTTATTGTTGAGTTTTAAGAGTTTTTTGTGTACTTTGGGTACAGTACGTCATCAGATATGTTTGCAAATATTTTCTTCCTGATTGTGACTTGTCTTCATTCCCTGGACAGTGACTTTTGCAGAGCAGAAGTTTATGATTTTAATAAGACCCATCTTATCAATTCTTTCACTGATGACACCAAATGCTGGTAAGGATGAAGAGCAACAAGAGCTGTTGTTTGTTGTTGGTAGAATGAAAAATGAAACAGCCTCTTTGGAAGACACTTGGGCACTTGGTAAATACGCTCTTGCCATATGATTTAGTCTGTTTTGTGCTGCTATAACAAACACTTGAGATGGGTTAATTTATAAAGAATAGAATTTTACTTCTTGCAGTTCTGGGGGCTGAGAAGTCCAAGCTCAAGTCACCAGCAGGTTCAGTTCTTTGGTAAGTCTGAGGTCTGCCCCAAGAGGGTGCCTTGTTGCCTCATCCTCTGAAGGTGAAGAACATTTTGTCCTCACATGGCAGAAGGTGAAAGGACAAGAGGACCAAAAGGTGCAGGAAGGCTTTTTTTTTTTTTTTTATAAGATCCTTAATCTTATCCATGGCCTAATCATCTCTCAAAGACTTCACCTTACTAGATGCAGTGGCATGCACCTGTAGTCCCAGCTACTGGTGGGAGGATTGCTTGAACCCAGGAGTTTAAGATAGGCCTTGGCAATATAGTGAGACCCCACCTCTGAAAAAAAGAAAAAAAAATCCACCTTTTAATACCATGACATTGACTGTTAAGTTTTGACACCTGAATTTTGGAAGAGACAAATGTAAACCATTGCACCATACAACCCAGTAGTGATGCTCTTTGGGGTTTACCCTAAGGAGTTGAAAATTTGTGTCCACACAAATATCTGCACATGGATGTTTATAAAAACTTTGTTAGCAAAACATGGAAGCAACAAAGATGTCCTTCAATAGTACATATATATACACAGAGGAATATGATTCAGTGATAAAAAGAAATGTACTATCAAGCCATGAAAGGACATGGAGGAATCTTAGATGCTTGTTGTTAAGTGAGAGGAACCAACCTGAAAAGTCTACAGACTGTATGATTCCAACAATATGATATTCCAGAAAAAGTAAAACTATGGAGACAGTAGTGGTTGACAGTGGTTGCCAGAGTTTGCAGAGAGGGATGAATAGGCAGTGCACAGAGGATTTTCAGGGCAGCGAAATGATTCTGTATGTACTATAACGGTAGATACCTATCATAATACATCTATTAAACCCATTGAATATAAAACACCAAGATAGAATGTAAGCGATGAACTCCGGGTGATAATAATGTGTCCACGTGGGTCTGTTGTTAAATCAAAATTATTTGAGCGATTAAGACTGAGATCCAGCCCAAGGCTCCAATAGACCAAACCAAAATGGAGTCACTTGTGCCAAAGTTCTATACAACCACGCAGAAAAGAAGCTGTTTGTTTGACCTTCCAAGAAATTGAGAGAGAGAAATGGCCAACTTCCCAAACAGGCCAGTTGTAACTGGCATCATGAGGATCTTCCTTCTGCTTTAACCTTTACAAGGAATGTCACTTTGAAATGAGCAATCCTCTTTTTGTTCATTGTTTTACTTTCCTCAGCCTTCTATAAATAGATAAAAACTGACTATGTTGCAGAGCAGAGTTCTCTGAACTTGTGGTTCTGAGGGCTGGTTGATTCAAGAATTGTTCTTTGCACAAATCAACTCTGTTACGTTTATTTTGTCTAAAAGTTTTTCTTTTATCATAATAAATGTATCACACTAGCTTGGGATTTTGATAGTGGTAGAAGTTGTGGTTGTGTAGGGGCCGGGAATATATGGGAAATCTCTGTACCCTAAGTTCATTTTTGCTG
Organism: Galago senegalensis; assembly: GCA_963575145.1. Lineage (NCBI taxonomy): Eukaryota > Metazoa > Chordata > Mammalia > Primates > Galagidae > Galago > Galago senegalensis. The sequence goes on along the minus strand of CAUYTI010006716.1, from coordinate 2,665 downwards.
TGAACTTAGAACTACTCTAAGATAAGAAATAAACTCTATTTTTAAAAAATGGTTATGATGGTAAATTTTATGGTTTTTCAGTCACAATTTAAAATATGTAAAAGTCATTTCTTTCTCCTGCATCCCCCAATCCCATTCTCTAACAACAAAGACCATTAACAGTGTCCATATTTTTAACCAGGTCTTAAACTTTGCACTCTTTTATTTCCAAGTGATTATTTGAAGAATAAATTCTCAAATCCTGCATTGAGAAAGAGCGATCCTGACCAGAAAAATACAGATTTGTGAGTTTCAGGCATGGGCGTGGTACTTCCATCATGGAAGTGGGTGGGATCAACAGGGACTGTGTGCACAGAAAGCAGAAGCAGCTGTGAGGATCCCAGGGAAACCCACATTACCAAGCAGAGAGAGGCAGAGTCAGCCAAGATGAGAAATAAACAAAGAACTAACAGGACAGGGGGGAACAAAGGGCAGAGAACATTTTAAGAATAAATGTATATCCTCTTTTCTGGCTGGAACCATGGAGAGTGTCAAAGAGAAGAAAAAGAATATTCCTACTGTGCCAGAAACTCTCAAGAAAATATGAAAGAATTTCTTAGAGCTGAAGATCAAACATCTGAGAAAGAAGTATGGGCTTCCCCTCCCGCTTACCAAAATGGTTACAGGGTCAGCCACATACACCGAGGGCGGTGGGTTCAAACTCAGCCCAACAATGACAACTGCAACAACAACAACAAAATAGCCATTGTGACAGGCACCTGTAGTCCCAGCTACTTGGGAGGCTGAGGCAAGAGAATCACTTAAGCCCAAGAGTTTGAGGTTGCTGTGAGCTGTGATGCCACAGCACTTTACTGAGGGCAACATAATGAGACCCTGTCTCAAAAAAAAGAAAGAAAGAAAGAAGTGTGCTCAGGATCAGAGGTATCAACATTGTGAGTCCAGAGGTCCAAAAGGTGTGGCAACTTCTTCACCTTCACCAGATCTTCAGTGGAACTTCTGTTAAATTCAACAAGGCTTCGATTAACATGCTGAGGATTGTAGAACGGTATATTGCATGGGGCTACCCAAATCTGAAGTCAGTAAATAAGCTTATCTACAAGCATGTGGTTATGACGAAATCAGTAAGAAGTGAATTGTATCGACTGATAACAGTTTGATTGCTTGATTTCTTGGTAAATATGGCATCATCTGCGTGAAGGATCTGATTCATGAGATCTATACTTTTGGAAAACATTTCAAAGAAGCAAATAACTTCCTTTGGCCCTTGAAATTATGGTTTCCATGGAGTGGAATGAAGAAAAACACAACCCACTTTGTAGAAGGTGGAGATGCTGGTAACAGGGAAGACCAAATCAATAGGCTTATTAGAAGAATGAACTAAGGTATCTGCTTTAATTATTTTTGTAATCTAGTCCATTAACAAACAATGACTGCTTTCAAATTGAAAAAAAAGAATGAATATATAAATCAAAACAACGAGATACTACTTCACACCCATAAGAATGGCTATTATTGAAAAACCATAAAAGAACAAGTGTCGGAGAGAATATTAAAAAATGCATTGCTGATGGAATGTAAATTGGTGTGATCACTGTGGAGAACAGTATGGTGGTTCCTCACCAAGTTAAACACAGAATTATCATGTGATGCATCAATTCTATTCTGCCAATATGTGGGAGGTGGACAGGCTGAATTCCTCACAGACCTTCCCACTCAGGGTAAAGTGCTCAGTCAGGGGAATGTCTATGTGATGTCCCTGCATGGGGAAATCAGCAGTGCAAGCAAGTTGAGACCATCGACCAGTAGCTTAGGTTAGAGAAGTTGAGATGTCTGTCTGAGGAGAGTGGACTTGCTGCCCCGTCAACCCCTTATCCCCCCCCCACCCCCCACCATCCGGGTCTCTTCCAGTTGCACTGTTATCTGGCCATCTCAGATGTTCCATTATCCTACATCCTTGCTTACCCTTTACTCAACCTTCCTGGGGGCTGTAATCTCCCCTCTCTTTCTTAACCTTGAGTGCTAACTACTGACAGCTGTGCATTCTTGCATGTATACTCTCTTCTGTACCCAATAAAAAGACTCCAGGAAACAGGACAGGTGCTGCATTGTTCTCATGCTGCCCCCCCTCCCCAGGCACATGGAACAGTCTATGCCTTTATAGGCTTCTGGTTTTATGCACTAAGTTTGATGTAAAGTCTTGTGATTTCCCCAGCTCTGTCTCTCCTGCTGACCATGGTCCCAGGTTGGGGTCCATTCTCACCCCCACACCTATGTACTCAATGGAATTAAGAACAGGGACTCAAACAGCTATTTGTACACTAATGTTCATAGCATCACTATTCATAATAGCCAAAAGCACAGATGTGGAGAGAAGGGAATGCTTTTGCACTGTTGGTGAGACTGCAAACTAATGGAGAGAAGTATGGAGAATCCTGAAAAAACTCAAAATAGACCTTCCATTTGATCCTGTAACCCCATTACTAGGCATCTACCCAGAAGAATTAAAAAATCATTTTATCGGCTTGGCGCCTATAGCTCAACCGGCTAAGGCGCCAGCCACGTACACCTAAGGTGGCAGGTTCGAATCCCCAGCCCGGACCCACCAAACAACAATGACGGCTGCAACCAAAAAATAGCCGGGCGTTGTGGCAGGCGCCTGTGGTCC
>CAUYTI010006714.1:0-26934 GCA_963575145.1 Galago senegalensis | reverse complement strand
TTTGTGAGAATAATACATATTTATAAATTTATATTATTCTTTGCTTTTCAGAAATAGAGCTAAGCATTAAATAAATTATACACTTAAATAGAAAACAAGAAAAACAACTTCTTACCCTCATCTTTTGGTACAAAAGTGATTGTAAAACTATAGTCCTTTCTGGTTTCAGAACATATTTTACTAACAATTTTTAACATATTAAATTAAAAAATTCTTGCATATAGCATTTTGTTTGAATCATACCTATAAGGTAGATAAGAAACATACCTATTATCAGTCTTATATTATAGATAGAAGATGGAGATAGAAGAGTTTCAATGGTTTTTTCTCACACCACCTTCTTACCCAAGAGTAGGTAAAAGATTAGAAGTGAGATCTACTGCCTCCTAGTTCAGCATTTTTCATACTTTTTTTGTATAACTAGCCTGATTTTTGAGGACCAAGAGAGAAAGACACATTGGGATCGTTTGTATGAATTTAGTTCAGGGAAACAGTTTAACACCGAGGAGCGCGCCTGGGTCAGCAGCGCACTCTGTACTGTCCATCATGCTGCTGGCCGAAGAGGCTTCAAAACTGGCCGAGAGGGTCCCAGTATTCTGTCTGCTGAAGCAGTGCGCACTGCCCATGCTTTCTTGCCTCATCTGTATTCTTTATGCGGAGAATTTCAGATGACATTTTTCTGGTGCTATTTATTCTGAGCTGCATATTTTTCTGGCGACAATCTGAGAGAGCGCTGGTGGGCTGAGGCTTCTCATCTCTGGCTGGTTCCAAGTGCCCAGAACACCCCGCTGTGGCTCTGGCAGTAGAAGGCCTCTTTATCAGGGCTCTGGTTTAGTATACCTGAAATGCTGACCACTATACAGGGGTGAAAACCAAATCCGCTTTGCCAGCGTGTATTAGACACTAAGACGAAAGCACACCTGCTCCATTCTGATCAGATCATTACCGCAGTACCCCACGCTGCTGACTCACGGTGCGCGAGGACTTCCATTCTGATGTCAAGGGGAAGCGAGAAGGATTTACTGTGTGTATAACAAGTATTATTTGTCACTTTAGAAAATGATTAGCAGCTAATTTTCAAAACTTTTTATATGTGATAAGTGAACTTTAGAAATGGGGCGAGAATACTCTTGGCGTTCTACAAGGATGTCAGATTTAATGCACAACCTTCCTGACTTTCTAATAACTATGTCATTCTACTGCGGTAATTATCAAGTAAAGGGAAGACCTTTTTTAACCTCCTTAGCATAATCCTGGAAACACTGTGACATCTATGCCAGCAGATCTAGCATTTGGTAGTTCACACACTCACATTCTTAAAACCAAACATCAAATGGGAATTCAATGTTCCTTTTGTTGTTTTGTTCTCACCTATGGTTTAATCAAAACAATATATATCAGAAAGATTCTGTGTTTCTCAAAAGAAAAATTAAATATTCATTGAGGGGATTTTCTTCATTTATGACGGATTCCTGAATTCATTGTCAGGACAATTGCACAGAATGAAACATATTACTTAATTACACAGTCACCCACATCAAGTGTGAGAAACTCAGAATTTTCTCCCTTTCATCTCCTCAATTCTTATTCTTCCTTTTTTCCAGGTTATTCTTTCAAAAATACAATCCCAAACCCTAGATTGTTGATGCTAGTGCCTGCTCTCAAAAATTCTGCCATCATTTATACTTTCATATTTCTAGTCCCCCATTCCATTGCCTTCTTACTGTGAACAGAAGGAAAAAAATTACCCTTGGGTTTTATCTCTTTCTCAAAGACACATTTTCAATATCATTTGCAGAATTATGAGTAAAGCCTTCAACTATGGTAGCAAACACTGACTGGTGCACACGAGTGTCACTGACTATTCATTTTGTTTAACCATTGATTCATTTTTCATTTTAGTTCAAAAGGAAAATAAACTTAATATTTATTTAATCATTTTGTTTTTGGTCATCCTGGAATGCCGCCCATATTTTTTGAGCATTTGAGTTTTCTACCACAAAATGAAGTATCTTTCACCTGATGCATACTTAGATTTCATAAAACATCCATTACCAAACTATGCTTTGACACTGAGTTGTCACTATGCTGCTGAAAACTTTGAATCTCATTTGATTTCATTCATAGAGCAGAGGCAAAACCCAGCCTCAGCCCAAAATTGCAAAACAAACAAACAAGCAAAAAAACCAATATTTATAACTCCCAATAATGATTCGATATCAACACAAATCTAGATAGAAGCATTGCTTGGAATTTTCTACTTTTTGAGTTGTAATAAATTTTGCTTATTATCAAATTTGATTCCTTAGTTCTGAGTAGAAATACTAAAAGTTAGGAATTCAATAGAATTTCCCAGATTCAAACCATATTCTAGACTCATTGTAAAGCTTGAATGCCTCGTTGCTTTCTCATTTTTTTCTGCCAATTTGGCTCCAATATTTTGACATGTTCTTCCAACCTAAATAATTCATTTCCTCAGGTGAATAATACTTAATTCTTACTGTTTGAGTACATTGCAAGTTATCTACTTTGAAAATGGATTTAAGAAAACTCCCTTCTTATTGAAAATACTTAATGAATGCAGTCTTCTAAGTTCCTTTAACAGGAGGAGTCTGAAACTGACATCATCCAGATTGACTGTTAAACAGAAAGAAGGGGAAATCTCTCTACATTTTAAATTGCTGCTATTGTAGATTTACAAAATGCTGTCTCTGCTGCCAAGTAGTCGAGTAGTTTTAGATTTCAAATGATTTACCTTTGAGAATGGTGAGGATCAATAAGACAGTTGAAGGAGTAAGGAATGAGTGAAATAGGAAAAAAAAACTGAAAGAAACAGAAAAAAAAAATCTGTAGTATAAACGATCATAGGCTGAAAAAACTAAGATGCTTTCAATAACAAAGGATGAAAGACCTGTTCTTTGGATAAGCAAACAAACAAACAAAAAAAGACAACTACAAAAAGAGCAACTTACATATTTTCTTCACCATAAAAAAGCATGAATGCACACACACATATACATCATAAGCCATTACATTTTCAGGCAGATTAACAAGTGAACACAAAGAATATTCTTCCAAATAATGTCAGCACATATGCAGCCTTTATAGTGGAGCTAGCAAACAAAGACACAGTTGCATCTAGTGAATGGTACACTGCAGTTCTGCAACTTAGTCCACACTCTCAAACACTTTCTCAGAATAACCATTTCAAAATTAGTAGCTTATGAGGCCAATTAAGTTCATGAACTCATCCTAGAAAAAGGTGCTATGTACTTTGTTGTTGAATATCACTATAGTCACTTTCAAGTATTCCTGTTGGGAAGCTATGCATCAACGCCAGTGCCTTGTCCTCCCTTCGAAGAAATTTTGGAACTCTTTTTCTGGAATGGCCATCAGAGCTGCAACCACATTACCTTTGATGTCCTGAATGGCATCAAAATTTCTTTCTTTTAATATTTCCTTTATTTGGGGGTGAAGAATAATATTGGAGTTCACATGAGGAGACTATGGAGGGTGATCCAATACATTTATTTGTTTCCTGACAAAAAAATTCACTCACAGATAGTGCTGCATAAGCTGGTGCATTGCTGTGATGCAAGAACAAGGAGTTGTTGGCAAAAAGTTGAGGTCATTTTCATCTAACATTTTCATGCAGCCTTTTCAGCACTTCCAAATAGTAAATTTGGTTAATTGCTTGTGCAGTTGGCACAAAATCACAATGAGAAATCCTTCTAATATTAAAAAAGTTTAGCAACATTTTTTTGACTCTTGCTTTGGACTGGTAGAACATTTTTGGTCATGGAGAATTGGCTGACTTTCATTGTGCACTTTGACACTTTGCTTCAGGGTCACATTGGTCCAGTCAAATCTCATCAGGTCACATTGGTCCAGTCAAATCTCATCAGCAGTGATAAGGTGGCCTGAAAAATCATCTTATCTCTCCAAAAGTTCTTCACAAACTTTGATGCTTCTTTGCTTTTGTTCATCAGTGGGGTCTTCTCTGACCATTTTTGCACATATCTTTTTCATGTCAAGATTTTCAGTTAAGATTTTCCTTTTTCTCTAATGTTTACTTTGTCTGCTGTGCTTCTCACAGTCAGCTATGCACAATTCATTGAATTTTTGCAATGTTTTTTATTATTTCTGGTCATTACTCACTGCCTTGACCACTCTGTGACACTTTCCCCTCAGAAAAACATTTATTCAATTTGTACATTGTGGTTTCCTTCGTGGCATTATCCCCATAAATATGCACTAATATGTTCCTGCTTTCACTTCCACTTTTGCCAAGTGTAATAAGAAATTTAACATTTGTTAGTTGCTCTAATTCAAGCTCTGACATTCTCATGACAGCACACAAAACACACAACAATGATAATGAACACCACTCAGGGAGACACTGCCACATGTCAACAAAACACAACTGTGAGACCCCAATGGTATGAAATTAGGAACTTTATCAAGTTGTTTATGCTGTGCTTCCTGTCTAAGTACACGGTGGCAAGTTTTCTAACTTAATTTTCAGATCTTCTATGAAGGCCTAGGGTATTACTATACACTACTGTAGCATTTATGTACATTTAGACTACATTCGATTTACAAGAAAATATTTTTCTTTCTTCAACAATAAATTAATCTTATCTTACTGCCAGATTTTCCCTATATGAACTTATTAATTTTTTGACTCTTTGGTAATAACACTTAGCTTAAAATATGAACACACCATACATTTTTACAAAAAAATATTATCTTTATTCAATAAACCTTATTTTACTTTTAAACTTTTGATAAAACTAAGACACAAATGCATATTAGCCCAGTCCTACACAGGGTCAAGATCAACAGTAGCACTTTCCTCCATCTCCACATCTTGTCCCACGGGAGGTGTTCAGGAGCATTAACACACATGGAGCTGTTATGTACTATGATAACAAGACTTTCTCCTGGAATATTTCCTGAAGAAATAGCCTGGTGCTCTTTTACAATTAACATTTTTCTTTTGTAAGTAGAAAGTATAAACCCTAACAATAAAAAAGTGTAGTGTAGAAAATACATAAACCAATACCAAATTCTTTTATTATCATGCTCAAGTATTAGATACTGTACATAATTATACCTACAGTACTTTTGTATGACTGGCAGTGCAGTAAGTTCGTTTATACCAGTAGAATCACAAACACATGAGTGATACATTGTGTTATGACATGATAATGGCTACTACATCACTAAGCCATAGGAAATTTTTTTAGCTCCATTATAGCCTTACTGGATGACCCTCATATATATGAAGTCTGTCATTAACCAAAACACTCATACATGGTACATGATTATAGTTTTGAAGGAAAAGCCAACCTTTTATACTGTATAAGTTCTCATATCTTCTACTAAAATCTTTTCAGGCCCACAATGTTCATTTCTTAAAATGAACATCAGGCTAAATCTCACCTATCATGTGTATATATTTACCCAGTTCTCTAATGAGTGGAAAGACCTATTTATGTCTAGGTGCAAGATCGTATTTGATCCAGATAAACTTCTAAGATGTTACTGCACATTCAATAGACTCTAATTTTTGGTTATAAAGATTAAATCTTGAGTTTTTAACAACTGTTTTTTAAATATACACACAGAGGTGTGCAAGCACACACAAATTAAAAGTATACATTTTTACTAAAGTGCACAAATTTTTGTAGGCTTCAAATAAAATGCATAAAGGCTGAATAGTCATCGATTTTAAAGCAATTTGTTAACAGAATTCTAGATTAACAGTTCAAGAAGATTCACAAATTCCTCATAGAATTAGTATTTACTGATTTACATAATGGGCATAAAACATATTAAGTCTAGCTCTTAAAAAAATCTTTTTTCTCCAATTTAGAAAATATCATTAGCATTTGATTCAGACAAGGGGATTCAAGTAAGTATGTGCAATCTTTATTTTAAAAAGGGATACCCATAGGAGACAGCATATATTTTATCAAGACAGTAAAACTCTAGAGAAGATGAATATGTTCTATGGAAAAATAAGTAGAGGTATTTTTCTATCATTACAGGTAGCATTTTAAAGCACCTCCTGTTCTGGTTAAAAATCATGACCAAGCTATATTTAAATTTTAGAAAAAAATGTGTTTATAGTAAATAGAGAAAATATTCCTATAGCACATATTACATTTTTTTCATTGTTTTATATTATATAATATTTCAAGCGAGTCAACATAATTAATGTTTCATTTCTTTAACTACATAATGTATAAGGAAAATGAAACAAACTAAGAGATGGTTAGAATAACATTTTTCATATTTGAACCATAAGAATTATGTTAATATTTTAAAGTGTCTTATATTTATGCATGAATATTAAAGAGTAAAATAACTCACTAATTTTTTTATGAAAAACACCTTTCCCTGTTCTGCTCTTATTTTTCCTGATTTGAAGACTCTTTATATATTAGTTCACTGTTTTTCAATTTATTACTAAATTTTATGATTGTGATGGCATTTTAGGATTTTTTTGTCTAAACATCATTGGCTTCTGACACATAAGAATTATGTCTCTTGCTTCCCTACCCCATCACTTACTCAAATACTTGCCTCAAGGCAGTTACATGATACGGTAATTTTAGTTAGATCAATGTTTACACTATGAAAACAATGTAAATACTATTCAGAAATAGTTATGCAATATATTATGATTACTTTTATTTTTCTTCACAATGGATTTTTCTATTATTTTAGTAATTCCTAATTTCCTTTTTTGGTCATTGTTGGTGATTTGCTTGGTTTATAACTTACTCTTTCTACCGAACATGTTCAAATCTCTTCTTAACAACATTCAGAGCTATCAGATGTCCCACAGTTTTCATCTTTTGAGAGATGTCTCTTGGAGCCCTCGGTGCCTGTTCTCTGTGCCAGGTGACAGTTGTCACGTTATGATGCCTTTAACAATTGTCCTGGGGACTTGAGTTGATGTCTAGTTTGTATATCCCAAGGTTTTATCTTGCTTCTTTCACGCCTTTGTTTTGATTGAGCATGTCTACTAAAACCAACTCAAAGGACAAATGGAAGAAAAATGTTTGAGAATACAAAATAAAAATGTATCTACTCATCATTGTCTTAGATTTGGCAAATCATATGCTTGGTTCCAGTTTCGTAATTTTTAAGCCAGAGTACAAAGTGAGAAATTGGCAGCCCTTATTCCAATTTCAAGATAGCAACAGCAGCCCATAAAACCAACTGCAAGTCATATCTCTGTTTGGGGACCTGTGTGACTGCACTGGTTGCATACATGAAGCCTTCCCTGCATATACTAATCTTCCATATGTTTTCAAAGTTCAAGATTATCATGATACTCTTGCTTCCACATGCTGCCCGTCTTTGTAACATTATGCTTTTATAAAAAAATATACCCCAGGCCCTCTTTATTCTTGGCATCACATACGATGTGAGAATAGATATATTTGTTTACGGTGCCATCTTTACCTGAAATTTTGGGATTTCCCTTTCTAATGTAAGGAAGAGTTTGGTGTTTCTCACTTAAACTGAGCCTCTTAATTTCTGATTTCATGTATAGAGGCATTAACATACAAATGTCTTTACATTTTAAAATTGGAAAGTATATCACACATTCAACACAAGCAATTTGAGAACGAACATTTAACATTAATTAATTTATCTTGTCAGATTTGTGTCTTATAAATCATGATCAAACACTGAAAAATAATGTGCAGTTCTATTTTTCCTTAACATCACCATCCTTTTTCCTTCCTTCCTTTCCGTATCCCCTCCCTCCCTTCCTTCTTTCTTATCCTTATTCTTTTTCATCCTTTTTATCTTGGTCATAAATCAGAGTGGAATACTTAATAGTAAGGAATGGATTGTTTTAGAAAATTGATTCCAAAAAATCCATGTTTTTAACCTTGTATGAGAAATAAATATCATTCGATATTATCTCTAAAATTTAACTCAATTTCAAGTTTTAAAGCCAACACTTTCCCATGCCGATGAAAACCTCTCGAAATAGTCCTCCATTTTTAGGACTTTCTATGGCCTGAGTGTGTCTCCTCAAAATTCAGATGTGGAAGCTTAATCACCAATACAGTGTTTGAAGAGTGGAGCTTTCAAGAAGTGATTAAATCATGAAGGTGAAGTTTTCACGAGTGGAATTAGTGACCTTATAAAGAGGAGCTTGAGGGCTGCTCTCCCTTCCACCATGTGGGGACACTGACAGAGGTGGTATCTATGAAGCAAAGAGCAAACCTTCCTCAGACACCAAATCTATGGGTGCCTGGATCTAGGACTTTCCAGTTTCCAGGTCATGAGGAATAAATTTCTGTTATTTACACACAATAACCCAGTCTAAGTTATTTTGATATAGCAGCCTGAACAAACTAAGGCAAATCTTTTCTGAGTCTTCTTGTACATTTTGGTTAAGATTAAACTAACTATTTTAACATATAAGTTATGAAATTTCAGTGGCTTCATACAAGGCAAACTCTTGCTCAAAGAAAGCTCAAAATGAATGTTTGTCATTGGCAAGCAGGTCACCTTTAAGTGGGGATTTGGAACTTGTGTTCACTGTCCTTGTTTTTGGATCCTCCATCGTTAAGTCCAAGGTCACAAGGTGTGGGCGGAATACCATATTCCTCCCCTTCCCTACAAAAGAAGTTGGAAAATATAGTCTGTGTGCTTACCATGGTTAGCAATCTTTGTCACAAAAGGATTAAGTCAAAGTTTTGGGGTCTTCTTTGATATCAAACTGATCTCCTACAATGGGTCAATTTCCTATGATGTGTGATGGCTCTGTAATATTTTTTTATTCAAATTTATGAAGTGTTATGAAGACATAATGAAATCTTATCACTGTTTCTCTCAAATATAAAGTTAACATCACAATGAGTTATAACATTGTCAATGGAACTTTGAGTACACATTCAATGTTATGATAAAGCCAATTTAATATTAAACACTGTCATTCAATACTGTGATGCATATGTTAAGGAAAAGCTTTGGGTTGAGTGAAAACTGTAACTTGTGAATCTTATTCCATTGCCTTTATTAACACTTCATTACCAAACCCATTAGTTTTTCATAAAGAGAAAATTGATGCTGGGTGTCCAGTTACTACGGTTTTGATGAATAGATTCATTTCCATGAGCATTCATCAACATTCACATGGAATAAAATTTCAAATGCCTAACGCCAGTGGCAAACCAAAGAGAGAGTAGTATTGGCAAAGGAAGCAGAGGCCGAGGTTCCTAGGAAGCCAACAAATAAAAATGAGAATTAATGAGACAGAAAATTGAGATGCCCTGGAAATCACATCTCCATGATTTTGTATTAAGACAAGAGGACTTAGGGTTAATCATAGCTACTTTAGTAAGGAAAAGGGGGCCTGCTCATTAATCCATCTCTGATCAGTGTGCTTGAATTCCTTCTCTCAGAGTAAGAATACGTACTTTCTCTTTGTGTTCTATTTGATTGAATATGCCATTTTCTAATGAAAAGAAGGTCACTCAAATTTTCCTAAAATTCTATTTCAGATTGGATGTCATAGAGGCAAAATTAGATCAGAAAAACATATCAAAATCTGCATTGTAAAGTTTTGTAGAATAAATTATTTTATATGCTATAAAAAGCATTATGGTACTAATCTAAATTTTGGTAACAAGTTTTTGACAATTTTACATACTTATAATAGGTAATGAAAGAGTTAAAGGCTGAGAAATATACATTTAATGCTTTTCAATCATTATCTCAGCGTAATCCTTGGATGTTTAAGTGGAAAGTATAAACATAGTAATTATAGAATGATAATCTTAAGATGTGGCATTTTCTGATACTTCTGAGGTGTGTTTTTCAGCTTATTGTTGTATATGCATATCCTGGAGCAGCAATTCTTTCAAGGTGTTTTTTTGATATACTTATTTATTGTTTTATCTGGTGTCTCTATTTCTTATTTCACATTTATGTAATACAAACATACATATCTCAGGCTAGTTTAGGGGAATACCTCTTTAATCAACTTTCTCCTGAAAGAGGGAATCAAGAATCTCCAATGATCCCCATTTGCATAAATCATTAATATATCTAAGGTCTTCAGAGTTCATTTTTATTCATCAGTATTTTTGATCGATGGCAGACAAATCTCCTTACAAGTATAATATACTTAGTCATGTAGTACTTAGTAGTCATGATTTTGCTTATGCCTTCCTTAAAAACAGAAATATCTTCACTTCTTTCTTCTGACCATTTACATTTTATTCCTCCCAATTCTTGGTTGAATTCTTACAGGTTCTGCAAAGTTTTCTAAGGCTTCTGAAGGTCATAACCCTTTAATTATCCTGTCTCATTCTGCTATATTGAGCTGTTACACAATGATCTTACCACTCTCAGGTACATTACTATAAAGGCAAGTAACCTATTAAATTTATAAATATTTTTTAATATTAAATATTAGGACATCAAGACATTGGTCTGGGAAGAGATTTTTTGAACAAAATCTCAAAAGCACAGGCAAAAAAATGCAAAGGTAAATAAATGAGATTTTATCAAATATAAAAGCTACTGAAAAGCAAGGAAAACAACAGAGTGAAAAGAAAACCTACAGAATGGAAGAAAATCTTTGAATACTATTCATTTGACAAGGAATTAATGTGCAGAATATACAAGGAAATCAACAGCACGAAAAAATACAACAAAAAATCTGATTAAACAATAGGCAAATGATCTGAACAGACATTTCTCAAAAGAAAACATATAAATGGCCAACAAATATGTTTTTTAAAAAAAGGTCCAACATTGCTAATCATCAGGGAAAAGCAAATCAAAACAACATTAAAGTATGTCATCCTATTCCATTCGGAAGGACTAGACAAAAAGTAACAAATAATGCCAAGAATGTATAGAACAGGGAACTCTCAGACACAAAAGTGAACTCTTACCTGCTCTTGGTGAAAATGTAAACTGGTCCCACCACTATGGAGAATAGTATAGAGATTTTTCAAAAACCATAAATAGAACTACCATTCTAATCCAACAATTACACTGTGGGGAATTTATCCCAAGAAAAGGAAATCAGTATATCAAAGAGAGGTTGCATCCCATGTTTACTGCAACACTATTCAAAATAATCAAGGAGTAGAATCAACCTAGGGATCCAATGACAGACGAACAGATAAAGAAAACATGGTATATACAGACAAGGGACTACTATCCAGCCATGAAAAATAAAATAAAATGCTGTCATCTGCCAGAAATATGGTTAGAATTGGAAGTATTTAAGTAAAATAAGCCAGGAACAAAAGAAAGTTAAATGGTGAATGTTTTCACACATATGTGGAAGCTAAGAAAAAAAGTGCTCTCACAGATATAAACAGTACAAGAGAGGATACTAGAGACTGAGGGGGTGGGGGGAGGGAGGATAGGGAGAGATTTGTTAAAGGTTACAAAGTTACAGATGAATAAATTCTAATGCTCTGTACCACTGTAGGATGGCTATAGTTAACAGTAATACATAGTTTCAAATAGCTGGAAGATACAGAATATTCCTAATACAAAGAAATGATAAGTGTTCAAGATGATATATATACCACTTACCCTGATCTGATCTCTATACCTTATATATATGGAAGTTTCACTTGGTCTTCTATAGAAGTGTACAATTAAAATATGTCTATTAAACTAAAACCATAAAATAAGGCATGGAAAATATTACGGTGTGAATAAAAATTCATGTGAGTTGCTGGCGATAATTTAAATTGATAGGACTTGTTACTGTACAAATTTGGCATTTTCTCTCCCAAGCTGAATAAATATCCACGTACCAATCAATTTCTGAAAACCCATGCTATTTTCCTGCATAATACTAAACATGTGAAACCTTTGACTGGAGCTAGTTCACTATAATTCCTTACATATTACAAATACTTTATTCCTTCAACATGTGGCAAGTTTGTAAAAGTATAAAGAACAGAACAAGGACCTACTTTTTAAAAAATATTATCACATATCTGAGTAGATAGCTCAGAGAAGACATAAAATTACTCCAACTTAAAAAAAAAAGCTTAATCCCAATCTTAACAGAATTACTAAAAGCTAAAGTCAAGTGAAATAGCATTTATTGAAGTTGTTGTATTAGCAAAAAATAATAAAATTTCTTAAAAATCTGTGGGCGGGGGGCAGCACCTGTGGCTCAGAGGGGTAGAGTGCCAACCCCATATACCGGAGGTAGCGGGTTCAAATCCGGCCCCAGCCAAAAACTGCAAAAAAAAAAAAAAAATCTGTGGGTGGGAAATGGGTAGGAAAGCACACGTTGCTGGTGTGAGGATACAGGGTTATTCATAAAATCATAGACAGACTTCTCCTAACTCTTGTACAAAGAGTCATGTCAATAAAGATGAGAGGATAGCTTGAATATCCTATTCAGATTCCCTCTACATTTTTGCAAGAAGACCGTGTGAAAACCTGCCTTTTATGTTTGAGGGTTTTTTTTTTTTCTGGCTCTAAGATCATGCTGAGTCTATGCAGGAGAAATCCAAAACTCCTGGAGAGTTAAATCCCCTGTAGCAAGCTTTTGTTCATTGATGGATTGGATGGGGAGTTGGTGGATAAATGCGTTAGCATCCTAACTATTTGGGATAACTCCAGGGCATGTTCTACCCTGTCTGCCAGAATCCCCAGCAAGGTAGAGCTCTAGGTGTCCACCCTAGTGTGTATTTAAACTACACTCTTTATTACATCTTCTTGCCCTGCATCTACTTCCTCAACCCCATGTCTGTGTTTCTGAGATCACTTCTAAATAACTTAACCCTGGTCCTTGTATCAGGCCCTACTTCTGGAAGAACCTATTTCTAGATAAGTATCTGTTGCAACCTCATCTGTAAAAGGAATAAAGTTGGGAATTTTTTTTTTTTTTTTTTTGAGACAGAGACTCACTTTGTCACCCTGGGTAGAGTGCTGTGGTGTGATAGTTCACAGCAACCTCAAACTCTTGGGCTCAAGTGATCCTCTTCCCTCAGCCTCCCAAGTAGCTTGGACTACAGGCACCACAACACCCAGCTATATTTAGACCCAGGGTCTCGCTCTTGCTGAGGCTGGTCTGGACCTAGTGAACTCAGGCAATCCACCTGCCTTGGCCTCCCAGAGTGCTTGCTAGGCTTACAGGTGTGAGCCACCACCTCCAGCTGGAAATTTTTATCTATTTTATTTCATTTTACTTTTTATTTTGAGACAGGGTCTTGGGATGCTGCCTGGGCTGGTTTCAAAATCCTGGGCTCCTACTTCAGCTTCTCAAAGGGAAAATACGTAAATACTTTCTAATAAAGATTGACTTAACAGATTAAAGTGCATCCTTGCTGTGGAATATAAAAGATTTCCTTTAAAACAAATGAAAGGGATTTACTATGTACTGATAGTAAATTGTATTCAGCTATGACACTTAAAAATGTAAAATATGAAATTATTTAGACATATGTTCATATAAACAAATCATATCTGAGGCAAAAATACAGAGGAATTGGTAGTAAGAGTTATCTACAATGTTAGAATTTAGAGGCTGTGGGGTATAGATGAACAGAATTCAACAAGTTGCTTTTCTGACTTTTGAAATTTATTTGACACCTGTAAGTATTTGTTCAAACGTTGAATAATGTAATTTCAAAAAATGGGATAGATAAATTTCTGTCAATGCAATTTTAGGTTGAATCTCATCTGTGAGTAAGGCCTTGAGAAAAGTAAATATGTATTCAAGCCTATTTTGCTAAGATTCTATTATTCTTTAGAAAGCCTCAATCTGAAAGAGGGATTTTGTGCACTGAGTATTGAGAATGACTGGCCAATAGAAAAAAATAAAAAAATTAAAACACTGACTTTCTAACGTGAGCAAAATCAACACAGGCAAAACTATAAATCTACGTAGCAACCTCAAAGGATTTTGAGATACGTTTGTTTTTAAAGTATGCTACATGAATCTGGGAAGAATATTAAAAATATCCAGTGAGAAACTAGAAAGTTTAGATTAGCTTTATGTAGTACACAAAAGAATCCTGCCTGTGAAGAAAATCTGAAATCTGCCTGGGAAATGGGAGGATATATTTTTGGCTGTTCTTATTTTCATGTAATTACTGTATTCATGTTTCTCAATCAAGGAGAAAGAAAAACAATTACTACAAGCAAAGAACCATTGTAATAAATTTATTCTTTACTTGAAAAACACAGGCTGCCATTGACTGTCTCCACATTAAAATTCTACGTGGTATCCTTCCATATAGAGTTCTCAATTTATTCTTTTTTCTCCCTTTTTTTGCTGTGAATTTCTGGGTGCTCTTCACTTTGTTCAATAACTAAGGGGTTTAGTTTAGTTTTTTAAAAAGATAATGAACCTCTACCATTTTGGCTCATGTGGCAGTCTCCAAGCACAACATATAAGAAAAGACTTGTCACTACAAAGAGCTGGGAAATGTATCTGAAAATGAATTTTAATTGCAGTCAGCATTTTTCAGACCACTGTTGTTAGTCTTTCCCACCTTACAGAGGTGACAGGAGTGCACAGTGTTGAGAACCTGGTATGGCGTAGCATGTTTTATAATACAGGATTTTTTTGTGTGTGCTTTCCTTTAGTGTGGGAAAAAAGTGATGCTCTTGGGTGGGAGGATAAGGAGAAACCATTATTTTTAAATTGGAGGCTTCAAATTAAAGCAGAGACAAATGACAAAACGATTCCTTTTAGGTGTAATAGTACATTGGTGCTATTAATATTTACATATATTAAAAGTTTAAAACAAGATGTTTAGTCTTAATTTTGGTAAAATATACTTATTTGATATTTTTCTAGGTCTATGCAGCTAATGAGTCTGGTGAATTCAGACCGGTAGAGGGGATAGTAAATACTCTTTTAGTTCTGTTGAATTAGAGTGAGATAAGTAGAAGGTAACCTAACCAGTTATAAATAGAAGGTATACCTAACTAGTATAATAACCTAACCAGTTATTATATTGTATTGCAACAATAATTTAATTTCTTTCCTTCTTTCTTTCTTTCTTTCTTTCTTTCTTTCTTTCTTTCTTTCTTTCTTTCTTTCTTTCTTTCTTTCTTTTGACAGAGTCTCACTTTGTCGACCTCAGTAGAGAGCCATGGAGTCACATAGCTCACAGCAACCTCAAACTCTGGTGCCTAGGGGATCCTCTTGCCTCAGCCTCCAGTGTAGCTAGGACTACAGGCACCTGCCACAATGCCTGGCCATTTTGTTCTTGTTGTTGCAATTGGACAGGGCCAGGCTTGAACCTGCCACCCTCAGTATATGGGCTAGCGCCCTACCCACTTAGCCACAGGCACTGCCCCCAACAATAATTTTCTAAGATTTGCACCATGAAGAGGAAAACCATTATTTCCGTATCAAATCATTTTGACTAGAGAGACATTGCTGTGCTTTTTCAAACTGTGCTTGTTCAAAAGAAAACTCCACTTCTGAGAAGTTGACCCTCGCATAGCACACCAAGAATTTAATAGCTACTCTGAAAGAGGAAGCTAGTGCTCTTCTTTAAGATATT
This sequence comes from Galago senegalensis, assembly GCA_963575145.1. Classification (NCBI taxonomy): domain Eukaryota; kingdom Metazoa; phylum Chordata; class Mammalia; order Primates; family Galagidae; genus Galago; species Galago senegalensis. The sequence continues at coordinate 11,389 of CAUYTI010006714.1, read as the reverse complement.
AAAGTATTCTAGGTGGTAGGGAAGCTACAGTTCAAAACACAACTGTTGTGGATGTCTTCTGATATTATATATAAGGAAAACATGGACATGGACCAGCCTGAACACCCAGCCTGCAAAGGTTTTGGCAGGTTTTGATAGGAAAAAAATGTCTGTAACAAATTCTTACATTAACTCCTTTACTAAAATTATACAAGAAAACAACAACAACAAAAACTAATGTGTGTTGGATCAACTTAAAAATGTGTTGGAAAAAATCACTGTAGCATACAATAGCTATATATTTTCAGAGTCAATTCTGAAATACTTAAGAGGAAATATTTAAGGATAAGTGATAGGTGTCACAAATACAAATCGATTGAGTCACAGAAATTATTCTATTGTGGCTGAATTATACTTACCTAGTTTTTAGTGCATTTTTAAAAATTCGGAACATTTTTTGAGTGTCCTTGAGGGTAGGTGCTACATATAGAAAATAATTTTAAGTGCTTTAAAAATTAAAAGAATAGGGCATTCTTTGAGTGAAGATATATAAGAATTCCCATCGTGTCTAATTTAATGTTGTCCTGTATGTGCGGTGTGTTTGTTTGTGTGAGAAGATTGCTAGCAAGAACATCCTTAAACTTTTGACGACCACCAGTTTCTATAGAATTTAATGAGTGAATTCTTATTTTTCCTTACTAGAGTTTTTTTTTGCTATTTCAGATATACATGTAAAGGTGATTGTTGACCAAAATATGAACTCTCAGATTAAAAATAAAATGAAAAGTGATAGAAATTTCCCTATAGCTGAGAGCAATATTCTGTCAAAAGAACTTATAATATCTACTAGATGTCTTTTAAGTTACTACACACGTGACCCCGGGAAAACTGCAAATATTTTTCCATTTTTTTTTCATCTATAAATCTCATGTAGCTTTTAATAAGGACTGAACAAAAGTTGAGTGAAATACTTTTAGTAAGGCCTTTAGAAAAAGGCCTAGAATTAAAGCATTAAACATGCTAGCTTTTTCTATTTCCCCAATTATCATTAGTTATGATGTTAATATTGTTACTTTGCTATTACTATAATTACTAAAATGTAAATGGCCCCTAATCATTTACATTCATTGTAACCACGCATTATCTTCATCTCCTAATAATAAGATTTATTTTTTCCTTCATGTCTTCCAAACAAAATGGTTAAGAGCATGGGCTCTGAAACCAGACTGTCCAGCTCGATATTTTGGTTATAGTGTTTTATTTATTGAAATGTGTTAATGGGTCCTTTCCTTGAGATCTTATCATTAATAGTTTATTCCATTTCTTTGCTAGGTTTCCCTGGAAGACATTAGACTTAACTTTGAACAAATAATTACATTAAGAGCTATTCAGGAAATATTCATTGATTTGTCATAGGTTCAAAAATCATATTGTTGAACAGAATGGTAAGAATTATTACTGAATTATTATGGAAACACTTAATGTGTGTAGATTTAAGGGCATAGTATAGTTAAGAGAAATATTTTTATGATACTTTGGAGAAAATTATAATTTAGTGTTCTAATCATTCTAGTTGGATGCCACTGAAAGTAAGATAAATAAACACTCATTCAACTATACAGACCTAATTAAAGATTCCTCTGCCTTTACCCTGGGGCATCATTTGTAGAGTGAATTGAACAAAATTCTTCATTGGTATTAATATCAAAAAAACAACATATCCTGAAGTTGGACACGTAGAAAGAAACCGTAGCTGTAAGCCTATTTTATAAGCAAAGTAAAAGGAATTAGGATTTGCTGGCTTATTAGAAGGAAACATTAGGCACATGTCTAACTTCAGAAACAAATAGAATTCAGAACTCCTATTATCTACATAAAATGTGGGGCAGGGGCAACACTGCGTAGTAATTCACATTAACTGAAGAGATCAGTTAATCAGAGTTCCACCCTTGCCATTCTATTTGATGTACGTGCCCATTGTCACAGCTCTCATCTTATTAGTTTTCACAGATACTGTTAGAATTCAATGTAGACAATTTGCATTAATTGCATATTTATTATTTTCTGGCTCTTCTTCATTATCATTTATTATATTTCTCAGCCTCCATTAAATCAACAATTAATGGAACTTCAAAGTATTTGTTACACTGAATTAGGTGAATTAATATCCTTCCAAAGAAGCCACCATTGTTCACGACTATTAGAGTGATCGCAGACAAGATGTCATTCAACCGCTCATTCTGTGCATCCTGCTTCAAGCATTGCATGAGACCGGTGTGGTAACATCACAGATTTTGTTCACAGTTTCAAAGAAAACTGCATCAGGCAAGGTTAAATAGGAAATGGCAACTTTATTTAACACTATTGCCATAAAGGAGAGAGTCAATTACTAATGTAGACCTCAGCCTGCTAAAACAAAGGATGGTAGGGATTTTATAGGTTGAGATGACCTAGTGAAAAAGTAATGGGAGGTATTAGTGTGGGGAGCAGGCTGTGGGCAGCAGGGCCCCCACAGCCGGGAAATGCTCAGAGACTGAGCCCCAACCACTTCTCCTCTTTTAACAACATTCTTTCCACCTGCCAGAAGTCCTGCAGCCCATGCATACCTTCCTTGGTTTTGGCAAGCACACAGTTTTTCTTCTTTAAGGCTTATCTCTACTCATGTGCTAAGGTTTATGCAATCTTGGTAAGTAACTGTATAAATAAAGCTGTTTCTACGATTCAGGTGCCTGCTGCAACCATCAGCTGCGTCAGTCCTTCCCAAGCCATCCTATCTCTTGTCTCCTGTCTTTTATTCTCTCTCCCTGTCTTTCTTGGCTTTACTTCTCCATTTCCCACCATTTCCACTCTGGTCAACTCTCCCTGCTCATGCCAGATCACAAGATATTAATGGTAAGTTGATCAATGGGTTGTGTCGTGTGAACTGAGTTACGTGTTGAGTTTGTGATTAGGACCAGTTGCTTGGAGTATTTTTTTCTGTGTGATTAGGCTACCTGCATTCTGTAGGCTGAGGTGAGAGGGAGATCAGGAGCCTCTGTGCTTAGTCCACCTGGTGCAGAGTTAGAGGAAGGTCAGGTACCCAGAGACTGAAAGAAGCCTGTTTAAAGTTTCATCAAGCTGAGAGGAATATTAAGGTTACCTTGGTCAATGCAATTCATTCTAAGTCACCCTCAAAAGAGCAGCAAAGCCATTATAAAATATAATAAAGTCATATCTAGGAGCCCTCAGACAGTACTTTTCCAAAGGTCTTCAGCACTGACCTCAAGAAACCTCTATTTTTCCAAATAGGGTAAGATATTTTAAAAGTTCATAATAGTTACGGCTCTTGAAAACAAGTGTCAAGTTTATAAGACCAAGTCTTTTTTGTATAAGTATTAGCAAACATGAATCTTATTGGGTCCCTAAGGCAAAATGGAATACCTGGTCAAGTGATGGATTTTATAGCTCATATCACTTGCACCAAGGTAAATTTTCATAAGCTAGATTTTATGTGTATGCCATTCTATCCCCTTAAAACCAAAATGACTTAAGAATAATAAATCAGAAGAAATAATAACAAGCAGCTTAGCAACTCAGGGGCTGGTAAGGAATGATACATGCTAAGCATCTCATGAGAGCTGATATGTGACTACTCTGGAGTTGTGACGTTTATAGGCATGGCTGTATCCATCTGTCTTCTACAAAGGAGGGGAAAAAGCAAGGGGGGGATGATGGTTTCAATTGTCCTTGGGGTATTTGCATTGGGTGAAGCTGCCCTTCTCATCTATGCTGATACAATGAAAGAAAGATAAAACGAACTATGTAGGAGGGCAATATAGACTTCAAATGAGGCATGCTATTTGAAAAGTTGAATCGTATTATGCTTTTAAAGTGATACCAGCTGGGATTTATTATGGACAACATTATTGCCTTGGAAAATTTGCAGGGAAGCGTTAAGAAATCATGGAGATTATGATCCAGAATTCTAATAGGCTCAGTTTTAGGACTAACTTACTTCAATCTGACATACAAGATACTGTTATTCTTAGACTGATTTCATCACTCAGGGCACACACATTGCGGCAGTGTGAAAAATAGGCAGACGGGGAAGAAGGGCACCAAACCTTTCACATAAACTGGGAAGCCTCTTTCACCTTCACAAAGTATGCGATATATTTATTTAAATTTTATAGTAGTAGATCTATCAACAATAAAACCAGGAAGCCTCAGCTTTTTTATTTTTTTATTTTTTTGCTTCTTTGTTTTACCCCGCAATCTTTAAAGGCTTCATTTACATTGGAAATCACATGAGCTGATCACCTCTGAAGAAAGCTTGAGTGTGTGAATAGCAGACAAAAACTGTCCTTTAATACAATGTTTTAATTTGCAAATTTTCTCCACTTGTCAGTCAGAATGTGAAAAAACAAATTAAGATGTTAATATTTTAGGCATACAAAAATAATTTAATTTATTAAAACAAATTAAAATATTAATTTTTGTATGCCTAAAAAATTAACATGTGTTTCCACCTAAAAGTGAATTAACGTGTTTCCAACTAAAAATGATGCTTCCAAGTTGGGAAATATTTGGTAGAATTGTGTTTCTGTCGGTTGAATGCTGAAATTAATGGATTTTGAGTTTTTCCTTAAATGCATAATGTAATTGTTTAAACTAATATTTTTCTATAGTTTATAACATGAAAATACTTATTAGAAAATGACCGCCTACCTGATGGCTGGCAGGAGACTGGAGCATGCAGGTGGAGCAGGGCACTGCTATACAAGAGACCAACTGCCAATCACTGGTTTTGAATTTCCTGGTTTCTATAAAATTTACATACATTTACGTCCATGAAATGTAAGATAGTATTGCTTAGACATTCATAAAAGGTAGTTGCTTCTACATTTTTATGTTTTTTTTTAACATTCATAGCTAAAATAAAAACATATGACTGTATTTTCACACTTCTCTCACTTCATGGCGTCTGGTAAGCAAGCATGTGTTGATCCTGTGACCTATTATCCTCACCATCTTCCTGTTTGTGGTTCCTACTTTCAGCAGAATTGGCATTAATTATAACAGTAGAAATAATTTAAAATGTCAGTTCAAACTTTTATGGCTTGAAACAGCTCATCCTTCAATAATTAAGTCAATAAAACTAACTTAATTTAATTTAAACAGTGATGCTGTTTCTCAGGCCTCGTGGAGTCATTACAATTAGTAATTCATAATTAGTATTTTATTGATGTCCATGCACCATGTTGCCGTGCATCATCAAGAAACTGTGATGATTGGTGGCAATTTGATAAACATTCAGAACCACTGCATTAATTATGTGCCTTCCAATTACATCTGAAGTTAATGAATGTATGCGGATATTGTGGAGATGAATTTAAAGGACAGCTCAACCTTAATTATAAGGCAGTTTTTTCTGATATTCTAATTATAACTTCCCTACTTATCAGCTTTTAGACAAAATGAGGCTTATCTAAAATATTAAATGTGAATATTGTTCATACAACAATCTGTTTTCTGAAAAGGCAGTGATTAATTCAAAACAGCAGTCAATGTAATTTCTGCATAATATAATGTACAAAAAGCTACAAAGTATCTTTTTGATTGAACTAAGAGCAGAAAAGGAAACTCATAAATATGGTGACTAGAAAATCTTAAAAATTAAATAATTGTCCTTATTTTGCTTCTGGTTTTTACATAAAAAAAAACTTTTATAAAAGCTATGCCAAATATAACTTTACTTTTTTATTTCTTGCTCACAAATTAAAAGAATTACCACAAGAAAAATGCACAGTCTTGTGGATAAAAATAGATAAAAATATCAGTCAAGATCATAAGTACCTTTCTTTTTCTTTTAGATGGAGCTGAGGGAAGAGGGAAGGAACACAGTTGGGTTCATTTAAAGTCAATTAGCACAGAATATTTTGAATAGCCATTATAATAAGTGAAAGTTGGTATATACATGCCTTTAATATAAGCGAGAATAGATACAGGGGTCATGTCAATGGAATTCAGACATTGTGTTTCTTCACAGCACTTTCTATCAGGTTGCAAAAACATCAAGGGTACTTCAGACCCTGGACTTACTGCTGGCCAGCTACCCTATTGCTAACACCTGTTCTCTCGACTGCCTCCTGCAATTTCTTTATTCAGCCCCAAATAAAGAAATTGTTTGTGCAGACAAACTAATATCACAATATTAGTAGTCCTAAAAATATGGGAGACTTTGTTTCCCAGAAGTAAAAAGATAGAACTAAAATCTAAGATAGAAAGAAGGTAAGGAAACAAGAGAAGATAATGCAACAGAACACTGAAACGGAAAATATCCGAGGAACCTGATTTTTCCTTAGTAAAAACAAAGAAATTAAGTTGTTTTCTAGCATCTACATAGAACCAGTTATTAAATACTAACTAGATGTTAAATTTTTTTAGGTTTATCTTGGTGATGTGGTTATGAAATAGGGAATTGAGGGATGCAGATTTATAACCAAGTACTATACTTGGTAAAAGGAAGAGGCCATTTTGTTAAGAAATAGCTTGTCGGGCAGTGCCTGTGACTCAAAGGAGTAGGGCACCGGCCCCATATGCCAGAGGTGGCAGGTTCAAACCCAGTCTTGGTCAAAAACTGCAAAAAATAAAAATAAAAAAAAATAAAAAAAGAAATAGCTCGTCTACTCCAGATTTAGACAACTAAAGTGAGGCAGAGCTTTTCATATATTGAAGTAGTAGTTAAATTGTGATATTTCAGATCTAGTAGGAGACTCAGATTATTTTTCTAAATAATCTTTTTCTGCCTTTTCTGATAAGAGGTAATAAAAAGAGAATTGATTTAAAAGCATTAAATCAATGTTTTTGTAAGAGAGACTGTAAACTACAAGGGGGCAAGAACTGTCACGTGTCACTTTGTCAGAAACCTTCATCCCCTTTCTGAGTCTCAGTTTTCTCAGGGATAAATAAGGTCGGCTTCCTTATCCCATTCTTACAATGGGATTTCATGAGGAACAAGTAAAAAGGTATCAATACCCAAATGCTTAGAAAAATAAATGTACACATGTGAATGTTCTAACAACAATAGCAATACTACACTGCTATAAATTACCCACCGCAAAGAACAAATACAACTATCAGAAGAGGCAGTTCAATAGAGGAGGGCTCCTTCAGTTTGAGGAATAGGATATATGATATAAGGGGTAAAGCAAACAGAAAGACAAGTTTCCTGTGAGGGGGGAAAAAAGAATGAGGGAAGAAGAAAATCAGCAAAAATTTAACTAGGGAGATTCATTAATTTACCTTAAATTAAAACAACATATATTTTTTAGAGACAGGAGCCTCACTATGTTGCTTAGGCTGGATTTGAACTCCTGAGCTCAAGGGATCCTCCCATCTCAGCCTCCTAAGGAGCTGGGATAACAGGTATAATTCACCACAGCTGACTCATTAAAAACACCTGTGTTGGAAGAAAAGTAGAAAGATGGGTCTAAGAAGGAAGAATGTTAGGGGTAGAGCACTCTGCAATGTGACCTTACCAATGATGTCTCTACTTATTAAAGTGAGCAGCAAGGTATCAATAAGAGCAGTATTCCCCCAATGTGTTTTGTGGCATATTAGGATCCCAGGATTCTGGAAGGTATGCTTGATAAATGCTCTACACTGTACTGTTCCATTAAAAACCACAAGCATAGTAGTTTGGCAAAGGCTCTAAGAGACCCCAAAAGAAAGAAAAGAATTTATTTCTGCTTCACTTAGCATTTGACTTCTCAATTTTATTTCTCTTCTCCCCTCACACTCATTTTGGTGAAAATTGCCAATCCCAACTTTCTTCTGAATCTAATTGAAGTCCATTTGAAACATAAAAGTAAACAAACAAATAAATGAAATCATTAAATATTCGAAATAAAATCTGGTTTACTTTTCTGCAATAGAAAATATTACTGGAAAATTTATAAGACTGGAATAATATATTTTGTGCTTAAATAATAAATTTTCCAATTTCTTATATTCACTGAATTACACAGAACTAAAGGGTTAGATGTATACTCCCCAAATAGATAGGGCTTATCATCTATAGCATCTTCAAAGCACAACTAAAACTTGTTTCACAACTAAAACTTGTTTCCCAATACCCCCATTCAAAAAAACACAATCCACTTTAAGAATAGAAACCAACATAAAACTGCAGTATTAATCATATCACTCTTTAAACCACTTGGTTGTTCTCACAATTAAAAGATAGTAAAGTGTTTAGAACTATGCCTGAAAATACTGCACAAGTTTTTTTTTTTTAATTATAAAGAAAGTAAATACTTTCATTCATTAAACATCTGTGCTTAAGTGACTTTTATTAATATATGTCAGGTAATGTTCTAGATGCTGGGCACAAGGTAGTTGATAAAAGAGTATAGAGTATCAGCTTGGTGCTGTGTGCTTAGGGTGCCAACCACATACAATGGGGCTGGAGGGTTGAAACCCAGCATGTACCTGCTTAAAAACAACAATGACATCAACCCACAAATAGATTAATAAATTGTGGTATATGTATACCATGGAATATTATGCAGCCTTAAAGAAAGATAGAGACATACCTGTTTATATGGATGCAGCTGGAACATATTCTTCTTAGCAAAGTATCTAAAGAATGGAAGAAAAAGTATCCAATGTACTCAGCCCTACTATGAAATCAATTTATAGCTTTCATATTGATACTAGATTTTGATACTGGATTGTTGTGACCCGTTGGGCTCCTGTGGCCCTGGTCTCAGTTAGCGCAGGAAGAAACCAGGCGAGAAGTGGATTAGAAGTACAAGCTTGTGGAAGGCAGGCTAGCCCTTACTTTCTGGGTAGCCCCGAGCAACCTCCGCACCAGCCTTTTATTGAGCCAGAACACACAGGTGAGGGGAGAAATTAACAATGACTACGTGCTGAGGGCACGGGCTCCTCACACAAGGAACTCCTGTGGAGGAATGGCCTGAAGTCCACGCCTCAGCTGCAGATCATCTTGCTTGGATGTTGGCATCTCCTACACTGGATTTCCAGGCTCTTGGTCTCAGCAGTTCAAAGAATGAAGCAACGGACCCCAGGATCAGCAGTAGGTTAGGTTTTATTCAACAGGTGTTACAGCTCTCACAAAGAGCCAAACCTCCTTACAGAGCAGGATCAGCAGTAATACAAGTGTTACAGCTCTCACAAAGAGCCAAACCTCCTTGCAAGGCAGGGTCAGCAGTATTACAAGTGTTACAGCTCTTACAAAGAGCCAAACCTCCTTGCAGAGTAGGGTCAGCAGTATTACAAGTGTTACAGCTTTTACGAAGAGCCAAACCTCCTTGCTCTCCTGCTCTCTCTTGGAGGTCTGCAAAGGTCTGTGTTTGGGCTCTCTGCTTAGGGCCTTATATAGGGGCAATTGTCCAGTGAACTTTTGGGTCCTGAAAACAGACCAATCAGGAGCAGGTCTTACAAATAGACCAATCAGGGATGCACTGGAGGAATTGACAAAAGTTTAGGTGAGGAGACAGCCCGGTGCCAGTGTCTTCCCCCACCATGTCCCACGAATTCCTCCATTTGCTGCAACAGCAACAGGTCCAGGGACAACATGTCTGGTCTCAGTGCCACCTTGTCTGATATCAATATGAAATCTATAACCCAATTATAGGCGAAGAATATGGGGAAAGAGTAGAGTGAGGGGAGGGGAAGGGGTAGGATGGGTGGAGGGAAGGTAATTGCTGGGACCACACCTACAGTGCATCTTATAAGGGTACATGTGAAATTCACTAAATGTAGAATATAAATGTCTTAACACAATAGCTAAAAAAACGCCGTGAAAGCTATGTTAACCAGTTTGATGAAAATATTTCAAGTTGTATATAACCCAGCACATTGTGTCCCATGACTGCATTAATGTACACAGCTATGATTTAATAAAAACAACAATAAAAATGATGACAACAATAACAAAAAGTAGCCAGACCTTGTGGCTGGGAATAGCCTGTATTCCCAGGTACTGGGAAGGCTGAGGCAAGATAATTGCTTAAACCCAAGAGTTTCAGGTTGCTTTGAGCTGTAACACCATGGCACTCTACTGAGGGCAACATAGTGAGACTCTGTCTCAAAAAAAGATGTTCTCATGTTTTATTGTGTCAAATTTCAAACTTTGCATCTTCGTACGCTTTCATTTAAGGAGTTCAAGATTTTTGTTTTCAATTGTACAAGAGTTTTTTAAAATAAAATTTTTTAAGAAACAGAGTTTGGGGTGGCAACTGTGGCTCAGTGAGTAGGGCACCAACCCCGGCCAAACCACAACAACAAAAAGTAGCTGGCATTGTGGTGAGCACCTGTAGTCCCAGCTAGTCAAGAGGCTGAGGCAAGAAAATCACCTAAGCCCAGGTGTTGGAGGTTGCTGTGTGGTGGCCTATCATAACTGATTGCCTACAACCTTGATTCAGCTCCCCTACTCCAGTGATCTTCCTAACTCAATCACCTGAATAGCTGACCCCTGTTCCTGGTTACAAAAATGAACCATTAGGATACTTTCATTTCAGTATTTCTATCATTTGGGGATTTATGTTTATTTGCATTCATATGTGTGTACATGTATTTATGCATATCCATATAAAGCCAGTTCAACAATGGCACAAAATATTTTTTAATCAAACAACGTTTAAATCAGGTGTACTGGAAGCCTGCAGAATAAGAATTAAAGACAAAAGAGAAGGGAGACACAGGTACTAAATCTACATTTTAATCAAATATTAATTTTGGCATAAAAACTTAAGCCTAATTTTAATATCTTTATGGTTCCTCCCTTATTGCTACTCCAAGTTCTTAGCTAGGCTCATCCAAACAAAACCACATATCTAGCATATGAAATTTAAAATCTGATATTCACTTAGTGTGAACTTAATATATGAGATTAAGAATATTTATAGGCTCGGTGCCTGTGGCTCAAGTGGTTAAGGTGCCAGCCACATACACCTAAGGTGGCAGGTTCAAATCCAGTCCAGACCTGCTAAATGATAATGATGGCTGCAACCAAAACATAGCTGGGCACTGTGGCGGGTGCCTGTGGTCCCAGCTACTTGGGAGGCTGAGGCAAGAGACTCACTTGAGCCCAGGAGTTGGAGGTTGCTGTGAGTTGTGATGCCATGGCATTCTACCCAGGGGGATTGAGACGCGGCCCGGCCGGCGGGCGGTGTCGGAGAGTTCGTGGCCCGACTGGCCGGCGGTGTCAGAGAGTTCGCGATCGGAGTATGAGAGGGGGAGGAGAAGGAGTGGACACAATCACACAACCACTCATACAGTATAGGGAGAAGGCTGAGCCGAAGCTGTTTATTAGAGATCAGTACCATCTTATATAGGGTTAGTTGAGAGGGCGTGGTTACTTGATGAAATTGAATCTAGCTGAGGTTAGGAATGTAGTCTTTGG
>CAUYTI010006703.1:0-64432 GCA_963575145.1 Galago senegalensis | reverse complement strand
TTGAAGAAATCAGGTTGGCCCAAGTGCCCATCGATCCACGAATGGATCAACAAACTGTGGTATATGTACATTATGGAGTACTATGCAGCCATTAAGAAGGATGGAGAATTTACATCCTTCATGTTCACATGGATGGAGCTGGAGAATGTTCTTCTGAGCAAAGTATCACGAGGATGGAGAAAAAAGTATCCAATGTACATACCCCTATTATGAGACTAATTTAAACCTTGTATATGAAAGCTATAACCAAATAGCCTAAGAACATACAGAGGGGGGAGGGAGAAGGGAGGGGGGAATGGGAGGAGGGAGGGGGTTTGGAGGGATCACTTCTGAGGTTTGTCTTATAGGGGTACAGGTGAATCTTTCTAAGAGTAGAAGTTTTAAGTCAATAACTGAGAAAATGACATGAAGGCTGTTTTGACCAGTTTGATGGAAGTATTTCGGAATGCATGTGAAAACCCCACACTGTACCCCAGAAGTGCATTAATGTACATAGTTAACATTCAATAAAAAAAAAAAATAGACTTATTGCTGACATGGAGACAGCTTTAGTAATCTTGATAGAAGATCAAACTAGCCACAACATTCCCTCAAGCCAAAACTTAATCCAGAGAAGGACCTTAAATCTCTTCAGTTCTATGAAGGGTGAGAGAGGTGAAAAAGCTGAAGAAGGAAAAGTTTGAATCTAGCAGAGGTTTTGATGAGGTTTTAGGAAAGGAGCCATCTCCATAACATAAAAAATGCAAAATGAAGTCACAAGTAAAAGCTACAGCAAATTATCCATAAAATATAGCTAAAATAGTTGATGGAGGTAGTCACACTAAACAAAAGATTTTCAGTGTAGACAAAGTAGCCTTCTATTGGCAGAAGATGCCATCTACAGCTCTTATAGCTAGAGAGAAGTCAATGTCTGGCTTCAATGCTTCTAAAGATAGGCTGACTGTCTTTTAGGAGCTAATAGAGCTAGTAATTTTTAAGTTGAGGCTAATGCTTATTTACCATTCCCCCAATACTAGGGCCCTTAAAAATTATGCTAAATCTACTCTGCTTGTGCTCTATAAAAAGAACAACGAGCCTGGAAGATGGCACATCTGGTTTAGACATGGTTTATTGAATATTTTAAGCCAGCTGTTGACAACTACAGCTAATAAAAAAAAGATTTTTTTTTCAAAATATTACTGCACATTGACAATGCACGTGGTCACCCACGAACTCTTATGGAGATGTACAAGAAGATTAATGTTATTTTCATGCCTGCTAACATATCCAGTCTGCAGCCAATGAATCAAAGAGTAATTTTGACTTTAACCCTTTATTACTTAAGAAGTACATTTTGCAAGGATACAGCTGCCACAGATAGTTATTCCTCTGATGGATTTATAAAAAGCAAATTGATACCTTCTGGAAAAGATTCTCCATTATAGATGCCATTAAGAGTATCATGATTCATGGGAAGAGGTCAAAATATCAACATTAACAGAAGCTGGAAGAAGTTGATTCAAACCCACAGGGATGAGTCTGAAAGGTTCAAGACTTTAGTGAAAAAAGTAACTGCAGAAGTGGTGAAAAGGCAAGAGAAGTGGAGTTAAAAGAATAACCTGAAGATGTGACTGAACTTCTACAATCCCGTGACAAAACCTGGATGGAAGAGGAGATGGAAGAGTCAATGATGGGAGAAACTTTATTGTTGTTTTCTTTTAGGAAATTTCCAAGGCCAAGCCCACCCTTCAGAAACCACCAGCCTGAATAGTCAGCAGCCATCAACATCAAGTTAAGATCCTCTACCAGAAAAAACATTATGGCTCTCTGAAGGCTCACATGATTATTAGACGTTTATAGCAATAAAGTATTTTTTAATTAAGGTATGCACATTGATTTTTTTAGACATAATACTATTGCAAATTTCATGACTACAGAATAGTGTAAACATAATTTTCATATGCTCTGGGGAATGAAAAAAAAATTGTGTTACTTGCTTTATGGTAATGATCTGGAACTAAATCCATAATATTTTCAAGGTATGCCTGTACAATGAAATATCATTCAGCCTTAAAAACAAAAGAAGTTCTGACATATGCTATAGTATTCTTGAACTTTAAGGACATTATTCTAAGTGACATAAACCAGTCACAAAAATACAATCTGCTGTATAATCCCACTTATGTCAGTGGTTTTCAACCTTCCATATGGTTGGAGGTCACCACAATATGAGGAACTGTAGTAAAGGGTCACAGCATTAGGAAGGTTGAGAACCACTGACTTATGTGAAGTATCTAGAGTTGTCCAATTGTTAGAAAATAGTAAGTGGAAGCTGATTGCCACAAACTAGAGGCAGGGAAAATGGAGAGGATTTTAAGAGATATACATTCTCAGTTTTATAAAATGAAAAGGTTTTGGAGATGTGAACTCAACCTAGAAAAAGTGCTACATACCTTATTTCTAAATATCATGATGATCACCTTTGAAGTACTCCCCTTGGGAAGATACACTGATGCCAGGACCTACTCTAGCCTTCAAAGAAATTTTGGAACTCCTTTTCTGGAATAGCCATCAGGAGCCTAGATGTCCTGAATATCACCAAAATGTCTTCCTTTCAATTTGTCCTTTATCTTTGGGTAAAGAAAAAAGTCACGGGGGCCAGATCATGTGAGTAAGGAAAGTGTTCCAATATAGTTATTTGTTTAGTGGCTGAAATCTCCCTCACAGGCAGTGTCATGTGAGCTGATGTGTTGCTGTGATACAAGAGCCATCAATTGGTGTGAAAAGTTCAGAGATAGAGCAGTGATGCCATGGCACTCTACCTAGGGCGATGGCTTGAGGCGCTGTCTCAAAAAAAAAAAAAAAGAAAACAAAAGTTCACATATGTTTCATCTAACTTTTTCATGCAGGCTTTTCAGCACTTCCAAATAGAGAATTTAGTTAACTGTTTATCCAGTTGGCACAAATTCATATTGAACAGTTCCTCTGATGTCAGAAAAGGTAAGCAACATCATTTTTACTCTTGATTTGGACGGAGGAAACATTTTTGGTCATGGAGAACTAGCTGATTTCCATTGTTCACTTTGACACTTTGTTTCAGGGTCACATTGGTACACCACATTTCATTACCAGTGAAAACATGGCCCAAAACATTGTCTTGTCTCTCCAAAGGTCACAGCAAACTTCAACTTTCCTTTGCTTTTGTTCATCAGTGAGCTCCTTCAAAACCATATTCATATGCAAAGATTTTCAATCAGTATTTTCCTCACTGTTTCTCTATCAATATTTGCATGGTCTTCTGTGCTTTTCACAGTCAGCCAATGATCGTGATGCACAATTCAATAAATCTTTGCAATGTTTTCATCAGTTCTGTTCCTCACTGGCCATCCTGACTTCCCTTCCTCAGTGATGCTTTCTCTCCCCTCAGAAAAATATTTCCATGTGTTTGTACCCTGCCACATTCTTTGTGGCAGTGTACAAAGCTTGGATTAACATGTCCCTGATTTCACTCCCACTCTTTACAAGTTTAACAAGAAATTTAGTATTTGTTCATTGCTCTAATCAGTCTCACAATGGCACATAAGAACATGTAACGCTAATAATGAATGCAATTCAGCAAGACACCTCCACCTGTTGACACGAACACAGCTGCGAGACCCTTTTATACCAAAGATATAAAACCTTACTGAATTGTTTGTATGGAATTGCCAACGTAAGCACCCAATGGCAAGTTCACAAACTTAATTGTCAGACCTCGTATGCACAACCATGTAAATATGCTTAACACCATAAAGCTATACACTTAAAAATGGTTCAGGTGGTAAATTTTATGTTATGTTCACTTTACCAAAAATAAAGATAATAGTTTTAAGGTGGAAATTCTGATACCTGCTACAACACAATGAACCTTGCAGACATTATGCTAAATGAAGTAAGCCAGACACAAAAGGATGACTATGGTCTGATTTCACTTATGTGAGCTACCTAGAAGAATTAAAGTCAAAGAGATGGACAGCATAATGGGGATTGCCAGGAGAAATTGAGAGTTACTGTTTAATGGTTACAGAGTTTGTTAATGGAAAAGTTTTGGAGATGGATGGTGAGATGGTTGTACCACAATGTACATCTTCTACATTAGAAAATGGTTAAGATGATAGATTTTATGCTATATATATTTTACCTGAATAAGAAAAGAAAAAACAAAAACAAAAAAACAGAAATCCAATGTATTGCTAGCATTTAATCACCCAGTAATTTAATTTAACTTGAACTAAGAGGAGACTCACTGATAATAGTGGGCCCACATTCCGAGGCAGTGACAACTAGAACTGAATCGAAGTTGCCAAACATTACTCCAGAAGAAAAACTCCCTTTCCTTTCAGTTCAGCAGCACTGCTCAGCGTCTGCAGGAGAACCAGCAGTGCTACAGGGACCCTTTCCATCACTGAACAGTCTTAGAGAAGCGGGTAAAAGACCCGCAGGAGGTGAGTAAGAAGGGACTGCTAAATACTGATGTTGCTCTGGCAGCTCGACAGGAAAACAACAAAATTCCCAGGAAGAGTGATCCTGAGGAACGGAGGGCACCACAGCAAAGCTCTTCTGAAGCGCAGCAGCAGCTGTGCAACGATGAACGGGAAGTTAGTGAATTACGGAAGCTGCTGGAAGAAGAAGCCCAAGGAGTGGCGGCTGAGAACGTGCTCTCTGTAGCTAAGAAACAAACAGGTCAGGAGGTTGCAGCACAGCACATGGGACTCTGCTCACACTCCTGTGCTTGGCTCCCAAGGCACTCAGGAGCAGGCAGTATAACAGAAATTACAAGCAGCCATTGTGAAAGTATCCTAAGTTGGGGCTGGATGCAAGCAGGTCTTGTGTTCACTCTGTCCTTCCCAGCCTGAGGATGGTTCATGTCCTACTTGTTCTGTTTCACAGGCCATCTGTAGGCTTAGTTCTTACTTTTTGGACCACTCATCGCAGAACTTGGAATTTCCTTCCCTCTAAAGTCAGAACTGTAAATTCCAGTGGAATATTCTTTCCACTTAAGTCATCTCTCCAAAAATTGTACTGAAGAATGTCTTTCGGCCAACCCAAGAGAGGCTATTTTCAATAAACCCATTAATCTAACAACAGAAAAGAAACTGACAAACTTAAATAAGAATCATGAATTTTTTAGCATCTTCAGCTCATTCCCATTCCCACCTCCCCACACTTCACACAAGATATTGCCTGTTTGGACCCTGGAACCATTTAAATTTATAGCTCTGATACAGATAGAGAGGAGGCAATAATTGTTAACTGACCACACAGATTCAGCCTCCTTGCAGGGAATTGATAATAACCGCTTAAATGTTTGCAAATTCAGCCAAATCCAGGATAAGAATGAGAAAGCAGAAAGACAAGAGTCAGGATAAAGAGTCTTGTTATCTTTCATCAGGTAGTCATAGCCTTAGGCCAGACTTGGGTAGGAGTTTTTCAAAACAGTTTTTTTTTGCTTTCCTATTGACAGTAATGCCCATCAGATCGTGCCTTGCTATGAGAAGTTATTGTCTTTGCCGTTGTCACAGACTATGACTGTGAGTTTTTGTGTCTGTGATTGACATTGACAGCTTTTCCTTGCAAGTTTCAATTCATTGTTACTAGCAGATGAGGATATCTGGATGCTATTTCTGTCACCCAAATATTTTCTGCAACTGCTAGTTTTAGGTCATAAGTAATATTTATGAATAATCCTTTTATACTTGTATTCAGTTTTGCAGTAAAGCATTGAACAGGATGGGAGAAGGCGAATACCCCAGCAGCAGTTTCTTAGAAGCTTCCTCTTTTGACATTTAATGAATGGCCTTTGACTATAGCTAGGTCACCAGTTATAATACAACTAATCACAGTCTGAGACCATTCATAGTCTCCAAATTGTCCACACAGATGGTGCAAAATGGTTCCATGTGTCCATTACTACAGTTGTCTGTTTTTCCAGTGTAGCATTCCTATCAAGACAGAGCTTTACAAAAAGTAATAACTCAACAGCACTCCTTCTGTCTCCATGCCACGATAGGTAAGGCTGGAAATGGGAAGCAGGTGTCATGGCTGGAGCTGATGGACTTTGGGGGAATATGCACAGAGTTTACACTTGATCTTATCCAAAAAGCCAAGAAGTGGTCAGTGTATAGAATTTTTTAAAATTTTTTTATTTGTATTTTCTTTTTTGCTTTCATTGGATCATAACTGTGTACATTGATGCATTTATGGAGTTCAGTGCACTGATCTGATATACAATGTGAAATGCTTACATTGAACTGATAAACACATCCATCACAATGATACTCTTTTCTTAATAGTTTTAAAATGTACCATTGCATAATGCACATTAGGTGAGGTCTCTTCCCGAATATCCTCCATCTTCCTGAGTCCCCTCTCTCCTCTCTTCTCTAACTACTTTCTGGACTATAGTTATGTTTTACCATTCTGATCAATGTGTAAGCAATTGTACATTGATTTCATAGTAATATTGAGTACATTTGGATACTTTTTTTTCCATTCTTGAGATACTTTACTAAGAATAATATGTTCAAGCCCCATCTAGAAAAACATAAAAATGTGAAGTCTCCATCTTTTTTAATGATGCATCGTATTCCCTGGTGTACATATACCAAAATTTGTTAATCCATTCGTGGGTCAAGGGGACTAGGGCTCTTTCCATTCCCTGGCAATTATGAATTGGGCTGCAATAAACATTCTGGTGCAAATGTCTTTGTTATAAAATGAGTTTTCATCATCTGGGTATGTACCTAGTAGAAGAATTGTAGAATCAAATGGTAGGACAACTTTTAGTTTCTTGAGTATTCTCCAAATTTCCTTCCAAAAAGGTTATATTAGCTTGCATTCCCACCAACAGTGTAGAAATGTTCTCTTCTCTCCTCATCCAGGCCAACATTTATAGTTTTGGGATTTTGTAATGTGGGCTAATCTTACTAGAGTTAGATGGTATCTCAAAGTGGTTTTGATTTGCATTTCTCTGATGATTAAAGATGACAAGCATTGTTTCATGTGTTTGTAGGCCATATGCGGTCTTCATCAGAGACATTTCTTTTCAAGTCTCTTGCCCACATAGAAAATGGGGTTATTGGTTCTTTTCTTATTGATTAGAGTTCTCTGTGGATTCTAGTTATCAGATCTTTGTCGGAAGCATAACCTGAAAAAATCTTCTCCCATTCTTAAAGTTGTCTGTTTTTAATAGTGCTCTTGTCTGTGCAAAAGCTTTTTAGTTTGATCAGATCTCAGTAATGTATTTTTGCTGTTGCTTTAATTGCCAGGGGTGAGGAAGTCCTCCTCATAAAATATTCTCCAAGGCCAATTTCTTCAAATGTTTTTCCCTTTTAGTATTTTTATAGTTTCATGTCTTAAGTTTAAATCTCTTATCCAGTGAGAACCAATTTTTGTTAATGGTGAATAGTGTGGATCTAGTTTCAGTCTTTCACAGGTCACCAGCCAGTTCACCCAACACCATTAGCTAAATAGGGAGTCTTTCCCCCACTGAATATTTTTGATAGGCTTGTCAAAGATCAAATGATGATAGATAGCTGGGTTCATCTCTTGCTTCTCTATTCTTTCCCATATATCCACCTCTCTATTTTTGTGCCAGTACCATGCTGTTTTGATCACAATAGATTTATAGTATAGCCTGAAGTCTGGTAACATGATACCTCCTGATTTGTTCTTATTTCTGAGTAATGTATTTGCTATTTAAGGCTTTTTCTGATTCCATATAAAATGAAGTACTATTATTTCAATTTTTTTAAAGTATGACAATGGTGCTTTAATAGGAATTACATTAAATCTATAGATTGCTTTGGGTAGTATGGACATTTTAACAATGTTGACTCTTCCCAGTCATGAGTATGGTATATTTTTCCATTTGTTAACATCTTCAGCCGTTTCTTTTCTCAGAGTTTCATAGTTCTCTTTATAGAGCTCTTTCATGTCCTTTGTTAGGTAAATTCCCTGATATTTCATCTTCTTTGGCACTACTGTAAAATAAATAGAGTCCTTTACTATATTTTCAGATTGACTATTGTTGGCATATATAAAAGCTACTTATTTGTAAGTATTGATTTTGTAGCCTGAGAAG
Organism: Galago senegalensis; assembly: GCA_963575145.1. NCBI lineage: Eukaryota > Metazoa > Chordata > Mammalia > Primates > Galagidae > Galago > Galago senegalensis. The sequence continues at coordinate 56,331 of CAUYTI010006703.1, read as the reverse complement.
CTGCTCCTTGATTGCTATTCCTTGATTGCTTGAGTTTTGTAGTTGAGTCCCTGGATTTTCCGGGTATAGAATCATATCATTGGCAAAGAGTGAGAGTTTGATCTCCTCTGACCCTATCTAGATACCTTTAATCACTTTCTCTTGCCTGATTGCTATGACTAAGACTTCCATTACTATATTGAATAGCAGTGGAGATGGTGGGCACTCTTACCTAGTTCCTGATCTGAGTGGAAATGTTTTCAATTTCACTCCATTCAATATGATATTGACTGTGGGTTTGCTGTACCTGGCCTCTATCAGTTTAAGAAATGTCCCTTCTGTGCCTATTTTCTTAAGTGTTCTGATCATGAGACAATGCTGGATATTATCAGAAGCTTTTTCTGTATCAATTGAGATAATCATATGGTCTTTTTTTTATGTACGTAATGTATTATATTTGTATATTTGCATATGTTGAACCAACCCTGTAGCCCTGGGATAAAACCAACTTGATCATGGTGTACAATTTTTTTATGTGTTGTTGAATTGTTTGCTATTATCTTATTAAATATTTTTACATTGATATTCATTACTGATATTAGTCTATAATTTTCCTTCTTTATGGATCCTTTCCTGGTTTGTGGATCAGGGTTATGTTTGCTTTATAGAAAGTATTGGAAAGTATTTCTTTTTTTTCTATGCTTTGAAAAAGATTGTATAATATAGGTACTAGTTTCTCCTTAAAGTTTTGATGAAATTTGAATGTAAAGCCATCTAGTCCCAGACTTTTCTTTTTTGGGAGATTTTGTATGGTTGATGCTATTTCAGTAATTGATATAGGTCTATTTAAGATTTCTAATTCTTTCTGGTTGAGTCTAGGATAGTGGCATGCTTCCAAGAATTGGTCTATTTCCTTCAGATTTTAATATTTCTGGGAATAGAGTTTTTGTAGTAATCATTGAAGATTTTTTTAATTTCTGAGATGTCTATTGTTATTTCTCCTTTACCATTTCTGATAGACAATATTAGAGATTTTACTTTTCTGTTTCTGGTTAGGCTGGCCAAAGGTTTATTAATTTGATTAATCTTTTCCAAAAAACAGCTTTTTGTTTTGTTGATCCTCTGAATTATTCTTTTTTTTTAAATTTCATTTAATTCTGCCCTAATTTTGGTTATTTCTTTTCTTCTGCTGGGTTTGGGGTTGGCATGTTCTTCCATTTCCAGTTGCTTGAGATGATTCATTAAGTTGTTGGCTTCTTCTCTTTCTGTTTTCTTGATGAAGGCTTCCAGTGCTATAAATTTCTCTCTAAGGACTGTCTTTGTAGTATTTCACACATTTTGATAATTTGTGTCTTCATTATCATTTTGTTCCAAAAATTTGGTGATTTCCTTCTTAATCTCATCTTTGACCCAGTTATCATTCAGTTTAAGATTATTTAGTTCCCATGACTTTGTTTGAGTATGAAGATTCTTATTGGTGCTGAGTTCAAATTTTATTCCATGGTGGTCCGAGAAGATACAAGGAATAATTTGTATACTTTTAAATTTGCTGAAGTTAGACTTGTGTCCTAAGATATGATCAATTTAAGAGGATGATCTGTGGGCTGATAAGAATAATTTACATTCAGTTTTATTAGGATGAAATGTTCTGTAGAGGTCTGTCAAGTCCATTTGTTCAAGGGTCAGGTTTAAGTCTAATATTTCTTTGTTTAGTTTCTTCATGGAGGATCTATCAAAAACTGTCAAAGGGGTGTTAAAATCTCCAACTATTATAATACAAGAAGATATCAAGTTGTTCATATCCATTAGGGTTTGCTTTATAAATTGAGGAGCATTATGGTAGTGTGCATAAATGTTAATTATCAAAATCTCTTCATGTTAGGTGTTTCCCTTGACAAATACGTAGTGACCATCCTTATTTTTCTTTATCTTTGTTGGTTTAAAGACAATTGTATCTGCAACTAAAATTGCAACCTCTGCTTTTTTCTGATTTCCTTTTGCCTGAAATATAGATGACCATTGCTTCACTCTGAGTCTATATTTATCTTTTAAGGTAAGATGAGATTCTTGTATGTAGCAGATATCTGGTCTGAGTTTATGTATCCAGTCAGCCAACTTATGCCTCTTTAGAGGACATTTTAAACCATCCACATTAATTGAAAGAATTGATAACCCTGATAGTTTTTCGAATGTCTAGTGGACATTTTAGTCCTTTAACCACTGTGGAAGTGTGGCTTTGTTTAAGAATTTTTGAGTGAGTTTACTTTGGTGGTAGAGCATTTTGCAGGTCATTGTGGAGGATGAGTCTGAGAATATCTTGGAGAGCTAGTTTAGTTATGGCAAATTTCATCAACATGGGTATGTCATTAAAGTATTTTTTTCTCCATCACAAATGAAACTCAGTTTAACTGGATACAGGATCCTGGGCTGAAAGTTGTTTTGTTTTAGGAGATTGAAAGTCAATGACCATTCTCTTCTGGCTTGAAAGTTTTCAGCTGAGAGATCTGCTATCATTCTGATACTTCTCCCTTTGTACATGATGTTTTTCTTATGTCTGGCTGCTTGCAGAATTTTCTCCTTCATCTTAACTTTGGCAAAGTTAATCACAATGTGTCTAAGAGATGCTTTATTTGGATTGAGTCTTGCTGGGGTCTGAAACTTATCTACTATCTGAATTTCTGTGTCTCTAGCAATGCTTGGGAAATTCTCCTCCATAATCTCTTGGAGTAGAGCATCTATACCTCTAGGACCATCCTCTTCTCTGTTAGGAATTCCTATAAGATAAATGTTTGCTCTTTTGGAGTGATCCCACAACTCTCTCAAAGAATGGTCAGTTTTTGCTTTCCATTTGTCTGCCTCTTTGAGCATTTGGGAATGTTCAAAAGCTTTGTCTTAAATTTCAGAGATCCTTTCTTCTGCCCAGTCAACTCTATTACTGAGGAATTCCACTATACTTTGGAACTCCTTGAATAACTTTTTCATTTCCTTGAGCTCTGCTATCTCTTTTCTCATTATGTTCATATCTTTGGTAACTTTGTCTTTGAATTCATTAATTTCTTGAGACAAGTTTAGAACTACCCTTTGGATTTCAATTTCTAATTTTTCTCCCATTCTATTCATCCTATTTGCCATCTATATTCTGAATTCAATTTCTGACATTTCAGCCATTTGTCTATGCATGGCATTGTCAATTGTATCTCCTTTGTCATTCCTTGGTGGGGTTGATCTACTCTGGTTATTTATATTGCCAGAGTTCTTCCATTGGTTCTACACCATGTTTATTTTCCACCATTCAGTTATTAGAACTCATATGGTGATATTGAATTGGGGTTCCCAAGTAATAGAGATAATTAGCCCCTTACCAAAGCATTAGGCTTTGCAATTGTGGCTTATCTGCTAAAACCTTACAAAGTTCCCCCGGAGACTCTGAGGACCTATGTGGTGAGATAGCACAAGCTGGTTCTGTTTTGAAATCAGTCAACCTCTACCCTATCCTAAGAAACCACAGTATTAGGTTGAAATCTTGGCTGTGGAGCAATACAGACAGATGCAGCACTCCACCCAAACCCTTCAGTTCTTTTCCACTATAGAACTTCCAAGGTCTACCTCAGAGTGCCCTTAGGTGGACAGCCCCCCAAATCAGTTTCAATTAAATTGTCTCAGATAGTAAAAACCCTGTGCAACATAAAGGGATCCAAGGGGCTCCAACAGCACAATTGGAGCCAGGGGTGCATACCCCCACCCACCAGACTCAGTCCACACTGATGTCCACTTCTCTGCTCACAGGCCCAGTTGGTGCTGGGAACCCTGCCCCCTCCTGCTAGTCTCAGTCCACACCTGGTAAGCCTCTGCTTAGCCGAGTTAGAGTCAGGGGACCACACCTATAGGTCTCAGTCCCCACCCAGAGGGTTGCTCTGTCTGTTGGAGTGATGGGGACCATGCCCTTACCCTCAGGTCTTGGTCCACCCCAGCAAGCCTCTGTTCACTGGCCCAGTTGGAGCCAGGACCAACCCTAGCCACTGAACTCAGTCCACACTGGGCAACCACTCTTTCACTTGCAGGCTCTGTCAGAGCCAGGGGTTCTGTACCCTTTTGCCAGATACAGCCTGAACCAATGGTCAACACCACCACTGGCTGGGCAAAGTCATAACCAGGGGACTTCTCTTCCTCCTGCAAGTGTCCTTTTCTTCTCATCTCCTCTTTCTTCCCAACTAGTCACAGATTTCATCCTGATGTTCAGTGATTCACACCATGCCCAGATCTCTCAGGAAAAGACCAAACACTCTGCTCTCTGCAGGGGGGCATAACTTCAGACAACCATGCAAGGGGGAAAGGAGGACTGACAGTTTGGAATTGTGGGTGGGGGAAAATATTTATTCAATTTTATGCCTTACAGGGTGGTGTCTAGGTTCATAAGTGGGTCCTCTCTGGAGAAAGAGACTGGGTGTTTAGCAGATCTCTCCAGTGAGGTAAAATGAGAGGTCTTTTGTTCCCTGCTTGATCACAGAGAGCCCACAGCAGGCCTTCCACTTGGGGGAGGGGTCTCCTGTCCTCTAGTCGATAGGCTTTGTACCTGTAATTTGTTTTCTTGAATGCTCTTCCTTGTAAACACAGCTTATTTAACTTTTTTCTTGGCTTAGCTCTCCACCTTTGACTTCATAAAGTCGGATTCTATCCAGTTTTTCTCTGGTCAGGGGCTTCTGCCAAGGATGCTACTAGGTGGCCATCTTCCCAGAATTCCAGTGTATAGAATTTAGACTCAAGAGTTAAGGAAATTCAGATGGAAAGTCAAGCTAGGAAATGAAGATTTTATTCTTTTATCCTAGGATTCAGAGGCTAGCAATTTATCTTGGTTTTAATAAAGAATAGCTTTTAAAACCCCCTTCAACATTTTTTTTCAAGTTAAAGAAAAATCAGCATAGCCAGGTGTTGTGGCAGGTGCCTATAGTCCCAGCTATTTGGGAGACTGAAGCAAGAGAATCACCTAAACCCCACAGTTGGAGGTTGCTGTGAGCAGTGTGATGCCATAGCACTCTACCAAGGGCAATAGAGTGAGACTGTGGCCCTACAAAAAATAAAAAAGAAAGAAAGGAATGAAGAAAGGAAGAAATAAAGAAAGAAAGAAAGAAGAAAAAGAAAAATCAACAATTTTGGATCTAATAAGGAATTATTAATAGTATGTTCAGCCAAAGCATTAGAGCTTCCTGGGGTGAGTGTGTATTTAATCAATAATAGCAACCTACCTGTAGACCTTACCACCAAATACTCAGCCTTATTAGAAACAGCCATCTATTCAAGGAAGCAGGACCAGAATCCCACCCTGCCAACTCTGCTTGCTCTATAGACTGGCAACCTCTCAGTATCTAAGGAGTGAACAAAGCCTTTGCTTCCTAGGCTGGCAGGGGTACACAGAGAAAGGAACTGGATCCCAGGGGACTGTTTCATCTGAAAAGGCAGATGAGATCTCATTCTTCAAGTGTCAGAGACACACAGCACTGGTAGTACCTCTAGACCAGGGAAGCTGAAAGTGCCTAATCAGCCCAGGGCAGTGGTTCTCAACCTGTGGGTCACAACCAATGAAAATACATCCTGCATATCAGATATTTACATTATGATTCATAACAGCAGCAAAATTACAGTTATGAAGTAGCAACAAAAATAATTTTATGGTTGGGGGTCACCACAACATGAGGAACCGTATTAAAGGGTGTGGCATTAGGAAGGTTAAGAACCCCTAGCCTAGGGCCTTATGTTGAATGGCAAATTACGGATGTAAGTGGGGAACACAAGGTCACAATCTAGATGGGAGTGTCCATGACAGAGAGCCACTTGAGCCACAGAGGGGTCAGCTGGTGGCTACAATAGGCCAAAGGGTACATCTAGAGAGGGGCAGTAGGGAACTCAGCAGTCCCTGGTCCCCACATGGAAGAATGGGAAGAATGGTAGAAACATCACATAACTCATTTGTGTGTGTTCAAGATCAGATAAAGTGTAGAACTAGGTCTGAAACCACACTTGGGGTTATTTGCATAAGCCCCATCCTAGTAGAAATAGAGGACATGACCAAATTACCATAATTTAAAGAGTAGATTGGATTATTTTTTCAATTCTTGAGATACTTTAATAAGAAGGATGTATTTCAACTCCTTCCAGGTAAGCATAAAAGATGTAAAGTCTCCATCTTTTCTTATGGGTGAATAATACTCCATGGTATACATACACCACAGTTTGTTAATCCATTCATGGACTAATGGGAATTTGGGCTGCTTCCACAACTCAGCAATTATGAATTGAGCTTCAGTAAACATTCCGATGCAAATGTCTTTGTGGCAAAATGATTTTTGTTCTTCTGGGTAGATACCTAGTAATGAGAACACAGGATCAAATGGAAAGTTGACTTTTTATACTTTGAGGATTCTCCATACTTCTTTCCATAAAGGTTGTATTAGTCTGTAATACACAAACAGTGTAGAAGTGTTCCTTTCTCTCCACATCCATGCTAGCATCTTCAGATTTGGGACTTTGTGTTGTGAGTTAGGTGAAATCTCAGAGTGAAACCAATATATAAACAATTACACACCCACACAAACAATAAAACACAAATATAGTCTAGCAAGGAGGAAGAGAGAGGAAAAAGAGGGGAGGGAGAGAGTGATTGGGATGAGGAGGGAAGGTGATTGGTGGGATCTCACCTAATGTGCACAAAATGAGAGTGTTCAGCACACACCCTGGGTGAAGGGCTCAACTACAACTTGAACTTTACCTTGGAGGTGAGAACAATATAACCTAAAAATTTGTATTCTTACATTATTTTGAAATAAAAAAGAATAATTTAAAAACTACTTAATAAAATGACTACATGTATTGACCAGGGTATTGGTAAAAAATAGGGAAACCACAGGGAGAAACACACAATACTTTGAATAAGTAAAGTTATTGCTTTTTGTCCTGAGAAGTAAATAAAGGTGCAGAGGCAGAGAAGGTGACCTGGAGAAGATTTGTGATCAGAGCTGAGGCCTGTGGATGAAGGACATAAACTCTAGAAGTCCTGCAGGGAGAGAGCTGGGGAGTGCACATCCCTCCCCTAGCACACAGTGCTCCACATCTGATCCCTCCCCACAAAGGACAAGGAACCAAGTGAGTGGTCCACATGGTCTCTGGTCAAGGTCTCTCTGGTCAAGAGTAAGGTGGACAAGGGCAAAGAGAGTATAATGAAAAGCAAAGAGAAGAGGGCAAGCACAGAGAGTGAATACAAGGGAAGCAAAGAAAATCAGCTCATCTTGACAGCTCACTCCTAGTTTCCACACATCCATTACGTAATTCCTAGCAATTTCATTCCCATTTTATTCCAGACACTTTTAGAGACTTTAAACATTTTATTTCTTGTAATCTTCACAAACATTTTATGATATAAATATTAGTATTAGCACATTACTAATGAGGAAATTGAAATTTAAAGGATGTCAAGAAATCAGGCAGAGAAAACTGGATTTGAGCCCAAATCTACTGGTCTCTAAAGTCTGCCCACTGAAACATGTTCTAGGCCATCAATGGAAAAGAACATAAATAATTAATGCCCAAAGTGACCATTTGTGACAGGGTCTATGTGATTGGTCTCTTTTAATCAAATGGAGACCATGAACTTTCTGTGCAAGAGCAGGGAGATGTCAGGGCTCCAGTGAGCTGGTTCTCATCAGGAATTCTGATTGGAGAGAGTGATCAGCAGGAGTTCAAATTTATAAACAAAATGGGCAGCCTAAAATATTCTCTCAACATAGGGAATTTTTACAACACCTGCACCTTTAGAAAATTGAATGCATTACTATGTCATGAGATTCCCTCACATGTGTGTCCTTTTTTCAATGAATTCAGCCTGAGCATTGAACATGGAAATGGCTAAAAGCTGAACTGCCCTCATGGCCCTTATCAACTCAGCAAATACTGATTGAGCATCACTGTGCACCAGATACTGTTCTAGACCTGGAGTCACAGTGATTAAAGGCAGCGGTCCCCACTAAAACAGTTATTAAACAAATAAAGAAAATTTCAAATACAATATTAATAAAGAAATTAAACAGTATGAAACAATAGACTGTAACTAGAAAGTAATGTAGCTCATTGACACAGATGATAAGGAAAGACCATTGTGAAAGACTAATGTTTAAACCAAAATCTGAAAGATGACCTGAGCCAACTTTGCACAGTACCAATGACAAAGCATGTCAGGTCAGTGTGTCCAGAAAGCAGCCACCTGGAAGGAGAACAGTGTGAGATAGAAGTGGAAAGGGCATGGTGGCTCATGGCTGTAATCCCAGCCCTCTGGTTGGCTGAGGCTGGTAGATTGCTTGAGCACAGAAGTTCAAGACTAGTCTCTGAGCAAGAGAGACTCCAACTCTACTAAAATAGAAAAACTAGCCAGGATGATGACACATGCCTATAGTCCCAGGTACTCAGTAGGCTGAGCCAAGAAGATTGCTCAAACCCAAGAGTTTGAGGTTGCTGTGAGCTATGATGCCACGACACTCTACCCAGAGTGACAGAATGAGACAGACAGAAAGAAAGAAAGAAAGAGAGAGAGAGGGAGGGAGGAAGGAAGGGAGAGACGAAAGAAAGAAAGAAAGAAAGAAAGAAAGAAAGAAAGAAAGAAAGAAAGAAAGAAAGAAAGAAAGAAAGAGAAAGAAAGAAAGAAAGAAAGAAAGAAAGAAAGAAAGAAAGAAAGAAAGAAAGAAAGAAAGAAAGAAAGAAAGAAAGAAAGGGAGAAAGAAAGAGAGAGAGAGAGAAAAGAAAAGAAGAAAGATTCTAAGTGGGAAAGTGACATAATTTAATTTACACTTTTAAAAGATTATTTAGACTCCTATATGAGCAGTGGGTTAGGAGATGAAGAACTGAAGGAAGGAGAGACATTGAAAGGCCATATTTGTGACTCATGTGAAAAATAATCTCCATCATACCACAGCCATGCATATTGGGTGAAAATGAGAGTGTATTTTGGGGGTTCAATCTCAAAATTTTTGGTAGGTTGCATGAAGAGGGGAATAATATAAAAGAAGAATGTAAGATTTATATCTGGATGTTTTGCTTGAATAACTGTGATAATGGTGATGTTACAAAATGAGAAGAGGGAAGCACATTTGAAACTGCAAGAATTCCAGTTTGCAAATACTGAGTTTGCGGTTGCCTTTTGAGCATCCAAACAGAGTTGGAAAGGTATGTAGATGGTATACAGTTCTGGAGTGCCAGCGAAAGCTAGAGAAACACATTTGGAAGCCGTCTGATTTTACAGGATACAGAAAGCATGAGACTAGATGAAATTCTGTAACAACAGAGTAGAGACAGGAAAAGAAGTGGACCCAGGACCAAGCCCTAAGTTTCTCCAACATCTAAAGACAAGTCACAGTGAATCATTAAGCTATGCACTCACATCTTCAAATCCATCCTTGGTTACTCTGCTCTGTGATGCACCAGCTAGAACCCTGAAACAAAATTTCCTCTTCACCAACTATTTCCTTTTTGGTTCTGTCAGTGGGGGTACTAGAAGGACTGGAAAGCTGAAGGACTGAGAAAGACCCCTCCAATCCCTCCAACCCACCCACCCTGTCCAGTTTCCCATTTGCTAGCTGTTCCTACCCATGGTACCTCAGCAGCAACCCTACCCACAGGCCACAGCAGGTGCTTCCAGTCTCTAGAAGTTTTGGTCCATTCCTCCTTGATAATCCTTATTGTCTCAGTAGTTGGTTTTCTGTATGGCAAGCAACATGAACCCCCCCTTGTGGGCTGGTTAACTGTACCCACTCCTTGGAGTCTCAGCAGAGCTCTGCCAGGGATACATAGTGGCTTCTGAGCTTCTAAAGTCTCATCACCAGCTGGATAGTGACCCATCTTCAGACATGTGTGCCCCAACTCTGTAGGGCCCCTCTCTTAAATTTCGGTTCTGTTAACCATCATCATGTTCCATGTGTTCCCCATTATTAATGGATTCCTGCAGAAACTGATTCAGTGTTCCAAGTTCAAACATGTGTGTGATCAGTCCTATCAAATTTTCTTTGCTAAAATATTGAATGTGGTTTCTGCTTCCATGATAAAGGGAGTCAGCAAAGTATCCTGAAATGGGAATGAAACAACAACAAAAACAGATAAGTATGGCTTAGAAGCCAAAATAAGATGAATAAGTTAATTCTGCCTCACTAAAGTGAATGTCATTACCTATATGTATCTCATAACACCATGTATGCTTGAAATATCCACAACAAAATTTATTTTAAATGAGAAAATGTCTCAGGAAATTAGTATGATAAGGAGAAGAATTTTGACTTAAAGATCAGAGAAGATGAGAAAGAAAGCAATCGATTGAATTTAACTAAATGTGGGTTGTTGAAGGCCTTGACTGTAGATCTTTAACGGATTTGTTCTCCAAGTGAGGGCAAGAACATTACACTCTGACTCATTCTAGCTGCCTTAAGAATTGGGATAATACAAGTTTTGCATTAGCTTCGAACAGTTTTTTTGTTTAATACCCAGAAACATATTTGACTGAGCCATTCATTAAAAATACTTTATCTTCAAATATTTGATATATTTAGACAATTTAGTAAATGTTAGTTAACAATAAATTAACTGTAATATAACAATTAAATACCCATGAGCTCACCACTTGATTTCAGAATTAGAACTTTTCTGATATTATTAAAGTTTTCTGTATGAAAATCGGCCATTATATCCTTTCTCCCACCTACAGGTAACCACATTTCCACATCCCTGAATTTTTTTTTTTATTTCAGACTAATATGAGGGTACAATTAGGTTACAATGTTTGCATTTGTTAGGTAAGGCCCCTGTTGTAGTTGTGTCCTGCCCCTAGGAGTTGTGCCATACCCCCTTACACTGTGCCCATTATGTGGGAGCACACTGATCCCCCCTCCATCTTCCCCTCTTCCCCCTCATCCCCTTCCCCTGCCCCCCTACTTGAATTGAATTGAGTTTTATCTTGTGGGAGTGTGTATTAGATCATCTACTGGCTTCATATTAGTACTGAGCACATTGGATACTTGCTTTTCCATTCTTGTGATACTTTACTAAGAATGTGTTTCAATGTGTTTCATCCAGGTTAATATAAAAGATATAAAGTCTGCCTCTTTTTTATGGGCTGAATAGAACTTTTTATTTATCACTGCTTTGCTTTTCCATATAGATTGCATTTTCTATATAGATATGCATTATCCCAATATTTTGTTTACTTTTATTTGTTTTTTCTTTAGTTTTAATATACAAAAATTTTATTGTTCAAAATGAGTTCTTCTGAGACTTTTTAGGGGGGGAGGAGATTCATCTATGTAATACATTTATTTCCCAGTGCTATAGTATTTCTTCATTTGATAACACCATTTTCTTACTTTCCTGTCAATTGCCACTTGGTTACAGTTTTCTGACATGACAGATCCTACATCTGTGTAGTAAGTATCCTTGTACATGGCTCCTTGCATCTGCTCAAGAGTGTCTCTATGTTACAAAGAATGGGCAAGGCATAAAGAGAGGCTCATCTTTAGTTTTAAGAGATAATGCCAAATTATTTTCTTAAGTGGTTTTACCAAATCAACCTCCGGCCAACAGAAGAATTAGCATTGGTCCACGTTCTTATTAATTCTTTGTATCATTTGACATTAACGTTTGCCATTCAGGAAAACCTAAATTATATTACATTAAATTTACTATGTATTTCCTTGATACTAAGGAGTTTGGGTATTTTTCATATATTAATTGACTATTTGCATTTTTTCTATAATATGACTACTTGTATCTTTTGTTCATTATTTTACCCCATGGAAAAGTCTTTGTCTGTTTCTTATTGCATTTGGGGAGTTCTTTTTATGTTCTGATACTAATATTTCATTAGTTATATCTATGGAAAATAATTTCACTCAGCTTATTAGCTAGTCTTTTCTTCCTCTTTATGGTCTCCTGATGTACAGATGTCTTTATTTTATTACTGTAAAATCAATTAAGTTAACAGTTTGTGGGGGTTTTTTGTGGCTTGATTAAAAAATTCTTTTCTACCTCAAAGTCATAGAAATATTTTATCATATTTCTTACTAGAATGTTTTCTTCAATATTTCCTTTCTGATTAAAATAGTGAATCCTTATACAATTGATTTCTTGAACTTTATAATTAATGAATTTAATTTCATTTGCCATATAAACAACTAAGTATCTAAACAAAATTGTTTTGAATGTCTATCTTTCATAAAAGTCTGCTATTCTGCCTCTCTCATAGTTCAAGTTTTCTGTTTCTGGACTCTAAGTTATGTTCTATTGGTTTTGTCTGTTACTTACCTGATAATATTTATTGCATTATAACTAGTTGTGATACCAATCAGGCATTTTCCATCATTTTTTTCTTCCTCTTGAAGTGTGTTTTGCCTATACTTAACATGGTTCTTGTAAATGTTCATGTTCTTGAATTTTAGAATCAGCTTGTTACATTCCAAGAAAAACTCTGCTAAGATGTTGACTCAAATCAACAAGGATTTATGGGTCTTTTGAGAGAGAATTGACATTTTGAAACTATTCAGTCCTCTCTTCCATAAACTTAATATATACCAAATTTAATGGGCTTTAATATTTTTCCATAAAATTTTATAATTTTCTCTATGGAGTTCTTGTGTATTTTTTGTTAAATGTATTCTTGGTACATTACATTTTTTGGTGGCCTTCATTAAGTCCACTTTTCAAAAATAATAACATTTTTTATTCTTTGCTGCTAGCATTCAAAATATGGTTTATTTTTTGATATAGAATTTATGTATGGAAAATGTTCATATCGTTCTTATTATTTATAAAAACCTAAAGAATTTTTAGAACTAGCTACATTTACATTCATATCACATGTGAATAATGACAATTTTCTTCTACTTTTATGAATTTTACTTCTTTTCTCACCTTACTGCACTAGCTAGGGCCTTCAAAAAATGCCTAAAGCTACTTAAGTTGATTCTGATTTTAAAGGGAATAGTTTTGGATTTTTCACAGATCAATATATTATATGCTGTCAATTGTGGATAGATACTCTTTAGCAGATTCAGAAATTTTCTTCCACTATTAGTTTATGTTACAGAATGCATGTAAACTGTATGTATAGACTCTCTGTATCTATTCATTATTTTTCTACCTTAGTCCTTTAATGTGTGAAATACAGGTGTCCTAATGTTAAGTCATCCATGCTTTCCTGGGAGAATTCATATCAGATATAATACATTGTCTTTTTAATATACTATAGATTCATTTAACAAGTCATTTAAGATTTTTGTCTCCATGTTCAGGAGTGAGATTGGCCTATAATTTTCTTTCTTGCACTGCCTTCATGTGGTTTTGTTATTATTATTATAAAATAAAATTGTATGTTTTAGTAGAATTTGTATGCTATTAGAATTGTCTGTTAACTGAGTGTTTGGTACAATTGGGGATTTTCTTTAGCCATTGGTTTAATTTTGCTGAGTTTTGTTTCTTCCTGGCACAATTTTAATAAATCATATTTTCCAGTAATTCTGTTTCCATTTTTAAATTATGAACTACCATTTATATGTTATTATATCTTATAATATTTGACTTCAGTTTTTTACTTAGGTATGGCCTTCATTGTTTTCAATACCATTTTTTTATTTTTTCTCTATTCAGTCTTTCTAAATACTTTTCAAGTGATCTTTGCAGAGAACCAACTATGCATTGTATTTCTTTTGTCCATTTTTTTTCTTTACTCTGATATAATTTCTTTCTTTTTTTTTTTTGCAGTTTTTGGCTGGAGCTGGGTTTGAAATCACCACCTCTGGTATATGGAGCTGGTGCCTTACTCCTTTGAGCCACAGGCACCACCCTAAAGGCTTTTTATTTTTTTTTTTTAAGACAGAGCCTCAAGCTATTGCCCTGGGTAGAGTGCTGTGGCATCACAGCTCACAGCAACCTCCAACTCCTAGGCTCAAGCAATTCTCCTGCCTCCACCTCCCAAGTAGCTGGGACTACAGGCACCCGCCACAATGCCCAGCTATTTTTTGGTTGCAGCCGTCATTATTGTTTGGGAGGCCTGGGCTGGATTTTAACCCACCAGCTCAGGTGTATGTGGCTAGTGCCTTAGCCACTTGAGCCACAGGACTGAGCATCTGACATAATTTCTTAAGTTGAATTCTTAGTTTAAAAATATCTGCCTTCCACAAACTTCGTTATTTAGTGGTTTCATTTTTACATTCTACACATTTTCTAATATTTATTATGATTTTTATCTTTCACTCATACATTATTTAGGAGTATGTATTTTTAATTTTTGAACAAGTGGAGAATTTTTAGTAAAAAATCTTTTTATTGTTGAAACTTAATATAATTACTTTATTAATAGGAGATATAATCTGTATTCTCATCATTATATTATATTTGTTGAGACTTAATTTATATTGTAGTACATGGACAATTTTTGGTAATTATCACATATGTTGTTTGGGAAAAGTATATTTTCCAATTACTGAGCGCCCAGTTCTAAATTTCTCCATTAGACCAAGCTTCTTAATTGAGCTGTTTGAATCTTCTGTTTTCTAATAGGAATAATCTTATTATCCTCACCCATTTGTTTTCCATTTTACCTTGTAGCAACAGATTATATAACTCTAGGGGAATCATTTACACAGTTGAGAACTACTTATGCATCAAAATCACCCATAAAGTTCTTAAAATGCAGATACCTGTTGCCTACCCCAAAGCTGATTCAATCTCTCTGGATATTGGATCCAGAAACTGAATTTTTAATAGGACCCAAGTGATTATGAGGAACAATCATGGTCATGAAGCATTGTTTTGTTTGTTGGATCTCTCTTGATTATATTCCTACTGATGTCTTGCAAAATAAATTTGCCTATCCATTAAAAGCCAGCTCTTTCTTGACTGTATGCAATAAACAAGATCATTAAAAACTTCAAGACAGCTATGGACAGCTGTGATTTGTGACTCTTTGCAACCTCTTGAGAATACCCAAAAAGGGAAGTTTAATCTAGAATAACCACAGCAGAAAATACCCAGTCCCGGGTCCTCGAATCAACAGGAAATTCTCTCCGTTTAAGGTGCCTTCCTACTCTTGTTAAATATATATAGGGAAGCACAGAACACCAGTTTGCCAGGGGATATCAGAAGGGATTTCAACAAATTCTTATGAAGGGAGCTAAGTGTAAGTTATCCATGGACCTGCAGCATTGGAATCACTTGAGAGCTTGTTAGAAATACAGAACCTCAGGCCCCATCCTAGACTTCGGCACCCAAATCTGCTTTTTAACAAGATCCTCAGATAATCTGTATGTATATTCAAGTTTACAGCACACTTTAAAAATGCAGACAGATTCGCATTTCTAACAAGCTCCGGGATGATGCCAGTGCTGCTGGTACAAGGACACACTGTAGGTAGAAAGCGTTTCTATCACAGGGAATGTAAACAGAGGGAGGAAACCCTTAAAACTATTCAGGGATGCCCATTTCCTATTACTGGCACCAAGGGCGCTAGGATGTTTACAAAACCCATAGAGCACATCCTCCCACAAATGTAACACAATATGCAAGGGCAAGAACCAATAAAGGGATTTGTTAACCAATAAAGGGATTCAAATACTCAAGAGAAGAATGCCAAGAAAAAATAGAATTTCTCACCTTCTTTGTTGCTTTCTCCATGCAAAACAATCTGCTTCTACCTGGATAGCTTAAATTCACAAATTCTCTGCAATCACAGGCAGGCTGCAGCCTCCTGCCCTCTTTTGCTTTTCATTGCTGTCTGTTATCTTAAGCAGCCACAACTGGGGAAGGAATCCACGGAGAACATTCTTTCCTATTGAAATGAGCAACATATTTTCAGTCTGTCTTTTACAACTCAGCCGCTCACACACTGTCAGCACTCACCTAGAAACCATCCGGGCCTGGTTGATCCTAGGTCAGCCGGTTTGAGCTGCATTCCTAAAATCAAAGCAGAACCTGGAGCTTCCTTCCTGGTGCAGGAGCAGAAACATGGGGTTGAGCAGACACAGTGCTCGCTGTCCTTTAGCTGAAGTTCCCTGTCACTCTCGGTAGAAGTGAAGCTTATTTTTCATGGACTTTTCAGGAAGAGCTCTGTGGCAGTATTCCCTGAGTTATATTTAAAATTATTTTTATGGCTCTGATATCAAGGCCTTGGCTATCATTTTCTTTCCTTGTGTTTCCTAAAACATCCTCTTTGTTCTTGCTTGGCAGGCTGCTGGAAAGCATTCTGGGGCCACCCTGATTCACTTTCCATTCTCAACGATAAGATCATTTTTGCCGGGAGGCCCAGAGGACATATTTTTTCCCTCATTTTCAAGTTTAAAAGTTTCATGTGGAAACTTTGACTATTCCTGGTTAATCTCCCAAACATTCAGGATAACATACTGGTATATAGATTTTATTCACAGATTTTGGGTGAGGATTATGGTTATAAATATTGGTTTCATTTCATATTTTATCTTTCTGCCTCAGAGATTCCAATAATAGGTATCTTGGATTTTCTTTGCTTATCCTCTATTTTTATCTTTTCTTCTGTTCTTTTTAGCCTCTTTTGTAATTATATTTACTTATTTTTTTCTGTTTTATTATTTCAGCTCATTACCCTTTGGGAACTTACTATTTAATCTCCATTTCTTAGATTATTTGTTCGTTTCCACTAAATTCTTTTCTGAATTTGATCACTTGTCATTTTACTTCATTTTATTTTAAAAATTTTCTTCTGAGTTTTAAATGTCTCAAAGTTTTAAATTTTGAATCAAGGCTTTTTTTAATATCTGCTCATGCTTGCTAAATAGTATTTAATTCCTATTAGAGTTGTATGTTACAGTTTTCCCTTGTTTCATTTTCATTTTAGAAGAATGTTTTTTATTAGCTTAATAATATTGAATCTCACTTTCTATTTTCTATTTATACTTGTATTATATGAATTCTACCTTTCATTTTCTTTCATTTTAAAACGGCTCCTATTTTTCTAGGTCAGCAATTGAACCCCTTCTATGTAGGCAGATTAAAACTTTTGGATAGTCTACTAAGTTTCTTTGTTCAAGAGCATCCTTCTGTCTTGAAACAGAGAGTAGACGTTCTTTGGGGATAGAATCATGAATGGAGAAGGTTGGGGCATCTTCTGATGCATCAGTCCTTTGTGTAAGGTTGTTAATGTCCCCTGCTTGCTTCCTTCTTTACCACCAACCCACCCAGAGCTTCCACTTGCCCACCCACAGAAACAGGGGCTTCCAAAACTGTCTCTCTGGTTCTACACATTTTCAATTCTGTTTATTTAAATTCTTCAGTAACCAGTTCTCCAACTTATGAGGACTCTAACCTGTTTCCTCACTTACGGAGAGGAAGGTTTCCTCTCTGGAAATATTGTCATCAGTGTCTATTTCTACTGGGACCCACTGCACTCTCTTCTTGCCTATTCAGTTTCTTCCTAACTGGCCACACTGATAGGGGCTCTTGAGAAAACTCTGCTTATTTTCAAAAAATTATAGGATGCAGGTCCAGCAGTATTGAAAGACATATGTTGAAGGGCGGTGTATCATTAAACACTGATATTTCAAAGAAAAGAAAGTTCTCAATTCAATAATCACTGCTTCTATCTTTAAAAAGAAAAAATACCAAAACAGAAGAAATTTAAAACAAAGTCAGAAAAGAAAGAAAATAATGAAAATTAGAATGAAATAACTGAAAAACAAGAGATAAAAAACTAGACTATTCCTTCAGAAGGGCAATAGAATTCATAAATCTCTAGCTAGATTGGCTTAAGAAGAAGGAAATGAAGAAAATACAAATTATGGATTCAGAAAATAAAAGCATGACATTATTCATATTCTACATATGTTAAAAGGATAACTAAGGAATATTTTGACAACTTACTGTCAATGTATCCAATGACTTAGATGAAAGAGAGGAATTCCTGGGCGGAGCCTATGGCTCTGTGGGTAGGGCACTGGCCCCATATGCCAAAGGTGATGAGTTTAAACCTGGTCCTAGCCAAACTGCAACAAAAAATAGCTAGCCATTGGGATGGGCACCTGTAATCCCAGCTACTCAGAAGGCTGAGGCAAGGAATCACCTAAGCCCAGGAGTTGGAGGTTGCCATGAGCTGTGACGTCACAGCACTCTACCAAGTGCAATAAAGTGAGACTCTTGTCTCTAAAAAAGAAACCACAGAGAATTTCTTTGAAAGACACAAGGTACTAAAGCTTACTCAAGAAGAAATAGATCACTTGAAAGCCCTGTATTTATTTTCAAAAACAGAATTTATAGGAAATTTTTTTTTAAACCTTCAGTCAAAGCTATAACCCAATTATAGCCCAAGAATATAGGGAAAGGGGAGAGGGAAGGGAGGGGAGGGGGGAGGACTGGTGGAGGGAGGGTGATTGGTGGGACCGCACCTATGGTTCATCTTACAAGAATACATGTGAATCTTTCTAAATGTAGAATATAAATGTCTTAACACAATAACTAAGAAAATGACATGAAGGCTATGTTAACGAGTTTGATGAAAATATTTCAGATTGTATATAGAACCAGCACACTGTACCCCATAACTGCATTAATGTACACAGCTATGATTTAATAAAAAAAAAAAACCTTAAGTCAAAGAAAACTGCAAGCACTGATGACTTCTTAAATATTGTCAAGGCTTCATGAAAGAAAGAATCTTACATATTAGAGAAAAGGAAATAGTGCCTAACACAGTCTATGAGGTCAGTATGACTCTGATCACAGTACCAGATAGAGACGCACATGGAAAACAAAAGCTGTAGACCAGTATCCTTAATAAATGTGTATATAGAAATTATTAACAAAATTTGAGCAAAGCAAATACAAGAATGCACAAAAAGAAAAATGTATCATAACCAAGTGAGATGTGTGCCAGGAATGTAAGTTATTTTTATATTTAATATCAGTTAATGTAATTTGCCACAATAACAGACTTCTAAAAATCATCTCACTAGATGCAGAAAAAGCATTTGACAAGAATTTGCATTTACCTCTGATAAAAACTCTAAGCAGAGTAGGCAGAAACACTTTTAATTGGGCAGGGAAACGTGTTTAAAAACCTACGGGTAGTATCATACTTAATGGCGAAAGACTAGAACTTTCTCTGAAATCAGAAACATCCCCTCTCACTACTATTATTCAGAATAGAGATGAAATTTCTAACCAGTATAATAAGGCAAACAAAGGAAAGAAAAACATTTAAACTGAAAAGGACCAATTAAGATTATCTCCTCCTGGAGATCCCTTCTATTCAACATTATAAAGGAGGCTATAGCTAGTGTAATAGGTCAAAGAAAAGAAATCAAAGGCATCTTTATAATAAAATAAGAAAAATAGTCTTTATTTACCAGGGACATTATGATTTATGTAGAAAATTCTATGGAGGACCTACACAAAACTTTCCAGAACTAATAAGTGAGGTAAAAAGCATTACAGGGTAAAAGATTACTTTACAAAACCAAATGATATTTCATATCAGTAACAATTGGAAATTGAAATTAAAATATATTATCATTTATAATTACATCAAAAATATAAAATTCCTAAGAAAAATCTGGCAAAATATGTATAAAATATGTGCATTGAAAACCATATGTGCTGAGAAAAAGTAAAAACCTGAATAATGGAGATATATATTATATCTTAGAATGGAATATTCAATATTCTTAAAGATTTTAATTAGTGCCAAATTAATTGATGGGTTCAATGTATTACAAAATCCCACCAAACTGTTTAAAAATATAAATTTACAAACTATTTCTAAAATTTATATAAAAAAGCAAAGTACATACATAGATAAGCCAAACCAATATAACAAAGAAAATTTAAGAGTCAGACAAATAAACCAATTAAATTTAATAGCGAGTCTAGAAGTATATATATATATAATTAATTAATATTTAACAAAGGTGAAAAGGAACAATTGGACATTTGGGCATCAGTGTGCAAAAAAGAGAGAGACACAGAGAAAGAAATTTAAATCCATTAAGTTTAAATCCACTTAAATCCATTTCTCTCTCTCCTTAGAGAGAGAAAACTTAAATCTATCCACCTCTTACATTATGCCAAAATTATCACAAACATAAATATAAAATTTATATAAATATAAACTACAAAAATACTAGAAGAAAATATTGGAGAAAAAATTTGTGACCTTGGGTTAGTCAAAGAATTTTTTAGATTTAACACAATAGCACAGTTAGAAATAGAAAAACATAATAAATTAGAGTTCATCAAAATATAGAATTCCTGTCCTTCAAAAGACACTGTTAAGATAATAAAAGGAGGGTGGCAGCCCCATATACCAGAGGGGGAGGGTTCAAACCTGGCCCAGGCCAAAAACTGAAAAAAATAATAATAATAAAATAAGATAATAAAAGGATAAACTGCAGACCAGGAGGAAATATCTGTATATCATGGAACTGATAAAGAACATATAACCAGATTATATGAAGAATTCTAATATAATAAAAAGAAAAGAATTTTAAAAATTTAAGTGAGCCAAATATTTGAATGTTTTAGCAAAAACAGATCCAAAGATGGCAAAAAAAAAATGCATGCACATTAGTCCTTAGTCATTAGCTCAACATCACTAATCACTAGGGAAAAGTGAATTAAAATCACAAGAAGATGTCATCGTACACCTATTAGAAACTCTAAAGTCAACAACTGACAAGTGTCGTCAAGTATGCGGAATAATTAGAACTCTGCTGGTAGCAATGTAAAATGGTGCAAACCCTTTGTAAAATAGTTTGATGGTTTCACAAAAAATTAAACATATACTCACTATTCCACTTTGAGGTATTTGCCCAAGAAGAAATTAAAACATATGTTCATACAAAGACTTGCATATTAATGTTAATAGTAGCTTTATTTGTAGTCAAAAATTGGAAACCACACAAATGTCCCTTAACAAGGTAAAAAAATGCTGTATGTTCATATGATGGAATCCTACTCAAAATAAAAATGGAAAAAAAATAAAAACTACTAATACACAAAACAACATAGATGAATCTCAAAATAACAATAGTGAGATGAATAAACCAGATAAAAAATAGTGCATGCCATTTGGTTTCATTTATATTAACAGGAAAACAAACTAATTTACAGAAACAGAAAGCAGATCAGCACTTGGCCAGAGATGGCGGGTCGGATAACCAGAGGGAGGAATTCTAAAAAGGTACAAGGTAACCTTTGGGTTTGATGGATATGCTCATTATCTTGGCAAAATGGTTTCTGGATGGTTTCATGGGTATATATACACATGTGCAACTTATCACATTGTACATTTTATGGAGGTGCAGTTTATTGTAAATCAAGTACACTTCAATAAAGCTGTTAAAAAGTTCAACAATGTAATACCACTCATGATCGTGTTGTAAATATAAATAAAATAAGGGATTTAGGTGAGAATATAACTCTGTGTGCTGGTACAGGTCAATATGCGCCCACAGTGATTTAACACAAACTCCTAATAGGTCAAATATGGCTAGAAAAGACAATAATGAGCACCTGAAATTCAGACTGATCAAACCAAGCACTTTGTTACCTCCTACTGCTTAGTGTATTATTCCATCTCTGGAAATGGGTTTTTGATTTGTGGGCAGAGAACACACATACATGCACCTTTAAAAATTCCTGACTTTTTCTGGCAAAGGGTATAAACCTTAACAGAAGCATGGTGGTGGCCCGGGGCCAGAAACAAGCACAGTCTGACTTTGTTCCCTCCAGCCCAGCCAAAAGTACCAGGAAGCCATTTTTTTTTTCTCTTTGACTTACATTACTACTCTGGACAAATATAAGCTGAGAAACCTTTGCATTTTTGGAAGGAAAGATTTGCCAACTTGATGCTTTCTTAGTTCCTGAACTCAATTACTCAAGAATTGCGATTGCAAAACCACATCCTCATCAAAGGTAAATAAAGGAATCCTTGTCAGTGGTCCCCAGCACTCTGCTTCCCCTCGGCCCCACAGACCCAGAAAAATCATCCTGTAGCTGTGAGGAAACCTCCTCTCATAGTATCATGAAGTCCTCAATGTTTTTGGATCATTTTCAAAGAAGCTATGATGTCTTCCCTGGAAAAACAATAATAATACTTAATGTCCCCAAATTAACTTAGTCAAGAAAAATATGTAAGAGATACAAAACAAAGAGGCATTGTTCAAAACTGTACAGTACGTAAGAAAAGGGAGATGCAAGCCACCCTATTTATTCATAGGACTTTTTACACTAACACAGAATAAATGATACATATGCTCAGAGAAAATCAGAATAGGCTTTTGGTAATTTTTTTTTTCTTGGTTAATTTTGTACCACAAATACAATTACTACCAAGTGTGAATGCTACTAGAACTACCCCACATACCTTGGATTGCAACTGCTGACTTGCAAAGGATGAATTGGTTCTAGGTATGTGTGTGTAATATTTATAATAGAGAACGTGTGACAAATATTTGTGTTCTTTTAGTAAAAGAGACAGTTGTTT
The DNA here is from genome assembly GCA_963575145.1 of Galago senegalensis. Lineage (NCBI taxonomy): Eukaryota > Metazoa > Chordata > Mammalia > Primates > Galagidae > Galago > Galago senegalensis. Next base: position 33,824 of record CAUYTI010006703.1, on the reverse strand, counting down.
TAGCCAATGAATCTTTTAGAAGACAGAATACACATGGAAAAGCCATTTCAGGGCTTAGCATCGTGAAAATTAAAAATACAAGTCTTCCTTTCCTTAGGAAAATCAGGAAATAAAATAATAAAACTGTCTCTCTTTGATCAAGAAAAATATGAAAAAGAAAAACTAGTTTTCCTTTTAAGGAGAAAATCAGCTTCTATAATAGGGACACTGTAAGCATCTGAAGTACTTTGTTTGTTCAGGTCCTATGTTATAAACTGCTTTTCTCTGCAGATAAGAAAAGCTAAGAATTCAGAATATTCATGATCCAGGAAACTAAACAAAAAATCTTCCCATGAACTAATCGGATTGAGACAAATATGTAAAACTAAAATACGATTCTACTCAATCAGAAGTGACAAATTCCCTAAGTTGTGTTTTCCTGTCATTCAATATAAAGAGATAAGTATTTTCTTGTCAGTTATACTAATTAAGACTGTTACATCTACAAGGAAATCTTTATCTTCTAGTCTTGAGAGAATTACTAGGAATCACAAAAAACGTTTTCATAGGAAAACAGAGCCTGAGTTCAGGAAGGGCCTTTTCTTTTTTTTTTCTCTCTCTCTCTTCATTTGCATTGCAAAGCCATCACCAGCACATTTTTCTGTCTGCCTTTACTCCAAAATGGTAGAACACACTAGAGAAGATTCTAGTTTAGAAACTGGCTGTAGAATCACTAATCTCCCTGTTGCCAGAGAGTTAAAAATAATTAAAACCATTCCTGACAATATCACAGCCTGAATATGAATATAACAGAAAACATTGCTTAGTGTTTGAAGGTAGCCCCAGTAGAGCACCCCCTGGATATACTGAGTCATGCAAGAATTTGTTCTTAAATGCCAACACAGTACTCACTTGCCTTTATTCTTAGAGAATAGAAGTGTTGGGGTTAATATAATTTCCTGATCTTGGTTCATTATAAAAGAAAATATGGATCTGATCATTGCAACCCCTGAGGTGCATGCTTTTTTAATGAGTTCATGCATGAAGAAATGGGCAAGATACTTAATTCTGTTTTCCAAGGAGAAAGATGGCATAAGTCTTTGAAATGAAACATGTGTGATACAAGCAGTTTTTTCATGGCACTGATAATGCCAAAGACGATGATTGCTATGACTTCAGGTGGCTTGCTCAACCAGCATATCTCAGTTACAGAGTCAGTTATCTTAAATAGTCTGAACCTAGCATGTCAGGGCCGAGACAGCTTATGTTTAATGTGGAGAATGACACAGCCAGAAATTCCTAAGAGGACCAAAGTGTGATGCAAGTCACTCACCTGGAGTCTGAGTCTCCCTAAGAAAATTTACTATTCTTCCACCCTTACCCCTGAAAAAAGTGTTCCAGGGGTGGAGGGGGAGAATAGCATATTGTTTTAAATAACATCTAAACACTGCAGTGGAATGTGACAAAATATATTTCAATGCTGAGTAAAACCAATAGCTGGGTTAAAAACCTGGTGACCACACCCTTCCATGTCGAAACTCTGAATCATCCAGTACCTGAAAGTCACACAAAGTCTGACAATGAAGTTCATGAAAAAAGTGCTACACACGTCATTGCGGAATATTGCTGTAGCCACCTTCAAAGTACTCCCTGTGGGAAGCTAGGCACGGATGCCAGCAGCTAGTCTACCCTTCAAAGCAATTTTGGAACTCTTTTTCTGAAATGGCCTTTAGAGCTGTTGTAGCACAAGACCTGACAATGAAGTTGATGAACTCATTGTAGAAAAAGTACTTTGAAGGGTACAGGAGGTGCTGGCATCAGTGCATAACCTGTCGAGGGGAGCACTTTGAAGGTGAGTATAGTGATATTCAGCAATGAAGTATGTAGCACTTTTTCTAGAATGAGATTGTGAATGTAATTGTGGAGAGAAAAATCCCACAGCTGGTCACTTCCGCAATCTCCCTTTCCCACTGATGATGTCTCCAAGCCCCAGCATGTCCCACATCAAACCCACTCAAGTTTGACACCACACTTACTGAGAAGGCACAGAATTCCAGGATTTACTCGTTCAACAGATGTCCTCAATGTTCACCATGTTCTAGAGCCTTTTCAATGCATTTGTGACACAACAGTGAACAAAACTAATAATAAAAAAAATAATAAAGCCCTGCACACATAGACTTTATATTCTTGCGTATAAAAGAGAGGGGGGGTCTGACGAGAGACAAACAATAAGCACAGTAAAGTCATGAGGAAATAGTAAGTTAGAAGATGATAATTTATACAGTTAAAAAAAAAGTCAATAGCCGGGCATTGTGGTGGGCTCCTGTAGTCCCAGCTACTTGGGAGGCTGAGCAAGAGAATCACTTAAGCTCAAGAGTTGGAGGTTGCTGTGAGCTGTGACACTAAGGCACTGTATTGAGGGCAACATAGTGAGACTCTGTCTCAAAAAAAAAGGCAAGCAAGGTACCAGGGGTCAGGAATACCTGCCAAAGGGAGGTTGTGGGGAGGATGGGTGCAGGTTGCAATTTCAAATAGGGTGGTCTAAGGAGGGCACATTAAGAAGGTGACTTCTGAGTAAAGGCAAGAAGCAGGGAACCCAAGTAAATATGTAGGTTACTGGAAGGACACAGAGGAAGCAGCTGGTGCAGAGATGGGGAGGAAGGTGTCTGGGTGCTACAGGGGCCAGGAAGATGGCCTGCCGTAGGTCTAGGAGGGCACTGAGGTTGGACCACGTACACCCCCATACAGACACTACTTTGTATTGAGAGTGAAATGATGTCACTGCAGGGTTTTTTATGAGTAGCATAGGCTTAGGTATCATATGAATCATTTTGGCTGCAGTATTGAAAACTGTGTAGGAAAAGCAGAGTTTAAGAAGCAGTTAGGAAATTATTGGTATAATCCAGGTCAGAGATGTTCATGGCTTACACCAGGGTAATATCAGAGGAGGTGGTGAAAAGTGTTGAGCTCTGGATATATTCTGAAGCGCCAACCTCACTTTCTGACAGATTGGATGTCATGTGTGACGGAAAGAGAGGAACTTACGTAGCTCCAAGGCTTCTTTCCCTGAGCACCTGCAAGCCCAGATATGCCATCAACTGAGATGTGGAAGGTTGCAGAAGGAGCAGGTGCAAAGACTCAGTTTCAGTTTGGACCTGGTGAGTTTAACAGGCCCAAGTGGAGATGCTGAGTAGACTGCTGAATGAGTGAGCCTGCAGATCAGGACAGAGACCTCTGCTAGAAATGGACACTTGAGAGTTGTCAGGACATAGATGTCAGTTAATACCAAGAAACTGAATAAAGAGGTGAGTGTCAACCACAGAGAGAGAATTAAGCACTGAGCCCAGAGGCATCCTAGCATGAAGAGGCCAGGAGAGAATGAGGAACCTGTATAGGAGGTTGGAAAGAGTAATCATTAAGGTAGAAGAAAAGGTCAAGTTAAATGACCAGAAGCCAAGTAGGAAGTAAACATGAAAAAGGATGGAGTGGCCATCACAATGAAACCATGCCCAGCCCCAATTTCTCTGGACAGGACACGAATAGTAACCATAACCTACAGTGGCCCATGTTTCAATAAACAAGGTTCTGACTCCCTGTCCCTAACCAGTAGCAGGGGCCATGTCTGCATGGACAAATCATGTGGTTCAGGTACTCCATCCACAGAACTTCAAGGATCAACCTAGCCTGGAGACACCTTCCTTTGGATACTAAATGCAAGGTATTGGAACACCTTTTATGCAGTAGAATACAATGCTGGTCACCTGTTTGGAGAGAAAAATCCCACAGTTGGTTATTTCCCCAATTCCCCTATCCCAGTCTCTACTTCCTCCCTTTCCCACTGACAGTGTCTCTGAGCCCCAGTATGTCCCACATCAAACCCACTCAAGTTTGACACCACTTGCACAGGGCCTGTCTCATCTCTTATTCATCTCACCCCTCCCAGGGCAGCAAACTCTCAAAGAGCGTTTTGTCAAATTGAACAGAACGACGGGTATCGTTTTTCTCTCTACTGCTATGGCAGAGGGAAGAAAAGTCGTACAGGAGGAATATGCACAACGATCTTGAAGGGAGAAAATAAATTTAGCACTTCTACCCTGGCCTGTGATCAGTGAAGTTTCCAATATAGAAACAAGCAATTTATAAGAAGCAGAAATGCCCCAAAGCAGGCTGGCATCCCACTTCTGTGTAAGCTCATTCAGCACCACTGACTTCTTGACAGCAGAGAGTGTCCGTTTCACCTGTACACCCACTGGAATGCAGCCATATCTCCAGGATGGAGACCTGTCACACATCCTGACCTCGGCTTCCACTGAGACCCCACCTAGAAGCCACGATGGAGCCACACTCCTCAGGGCTTGGAAGCTTGATGCATTCTCAATCTGAAAACCCACTTGCCTTTCCTAGGAGACAGCACAAAGACACCAGGACTGCAGAATGACTAAAAGTTGCTTTCAAACTGTCAGCCTCAATAAACTAAGAGAAGCATTTCTGATCTCTTATTCAGGGGCAGTTTGTTGTAAATGTAATTCGCGTGGAGCAGAAAGAATTGCCTTTGTTCCACACCTAGCAAAAGTCAATGAAGAAAATCAGCATTACAAAAATTCTGGGTCAGAGGGTGGCTGAATTCCTATTTAGTAAAAGGTAGATAATTCCTGAGTTCCAGCAATGGCAAAGAAGAGACAAGGCCACATTGTAAAGAAAAATATCACTTGGGTTTCTCCCAACTAATAGGATCATATAAAAATGAAATGGAGAATAAAACACTGTGATATTGATGGATTGTGATAAGAATTGAGTTTTTTAAAAATAAGGGCTTTAAGTCATCCAGCTCTCTAAATAACATTGGAAACCAGGGAGTCAAATGTGTTCAAGCTTATCTGCACCAAATCTGGAAAATGTTGGCAAGATTACTAACTGCAATTTCACAATGACATGATGGGGCCCCCAAAGCAATTCTGTGGACAGCTGGTCTCCCTGCAGAGATAACAGACTCAGACATAATCCAGGTTCCTTTGAAGGGTCAATTCAGAGGTCACAGCCAAGATCAAGTTTGTAATTACTGTAATTTGACCTTCTGCAGCAGAGAGCATCAAGACAGATGAGGCATTACCCAGAGAGGAGTAATTTCCTCTATAAAATTATTGCCATTAATGTAGTTTATCGGTAATGTAACCAAGACTTTCTTCTTTCCAAAGTTTTAATCTTGTTCTACCATATTAAGTAGTAAATCACAAAATTTAAGAGAATCTAAGCTATTGCCATATTGTCAGTTTTACAACTTTACAACCCTATAAATACCAACTGAAAGACCTATTCACAGCAACATATCTCTTCTCTTCTTTTCGTGCAAGAACATTTAGGGGAGTGTGTTGGTAACTCTTGCTGTTGGCTTGAGAGAGAGCTGTGTACACTCTTGTCAACCAACGCTGTGCAGAAGAAGGGCAAAGGATCTAGACCTTGCATGTCCTCACGGTTAGGCTGGGAGGCTGTAGCACAACTTTTGCAGATATGGGAATTGGTTCTCCAGAAAGGAGATATCTGCTCTGCCCCAGAAGCCAACATGGCAGACTTTACACTTGGAAAACTCAAAAAGGACACTTCTGCTCAATTAGTTCAACTGCCTTAAAATACAGGTGGTGAAACTGTCTAGCCAGACAGGATGAATGACTTTCTTGAGATAAGACAGCCAATTAGGGGCAGAGTCCATGTTAAGTCTTACATTCTGACCACTGTGAAACACTGCCTACTTTAACACATTGGATGTGAGTAATCATTCTGCCATCCGCCCATCTGCAGTGTGTAATATTAGAGAATAGAGCCATGTGGGGACACACATAGAAATGGGGCTCACTATTTCCTGTTTTCACTGCCTAATTGCCACTATTACTATAAGTATACTGAGAATGGGTTTCTTAGAATAATCTTTATCCAGGGCCACATAATAGACATACTTTGGGGATCTATGTAATTACTGCTTCCCCCAGTTTAATCAGTGAGGTCCAGTAATCTCTGAGCCTTTCCATATCAACTGGCGTCTTTGCCACAAGCAGAGATGCAATAATTGCCAGATGCAATCAGAAGCAAACCATAAAATGCAATTTTCAAATATTGCCGGAAAGTTTGCTACATTCTTATGAACCAAATTTAACTGGAGAACTAAAAACGCTCTGGTATCTGTTGACCTACTTATGATTTGACATTTAGAAGAAAAGTAAAAAGAGTGGGATGCCCTGAACTCAGGAGTCAAGGCCAGCACCCGTCTTTGATTCTCGGTGTGGGGAACTGGATTTTCAATTGTCATTTGGCTACATAATTGGTTAGGCAAAGACAGGCTTGATTAAAATGGGCTTCAGCTTCTTTGTATGTTCCTGACATTATTCATGACTGACAAGGTCTCAGTTCCCAGCTTCGTGTGAAAAAGTGTTTCTGTCTCTTGGTAAATCACAACCCTGATAACAGGTCTTCACATTTCTTCTGCAAATTACAACTCAAAAATGGCATGCCTGGGTATTAATAAGCAAATATATACACATGTCTGTAAGTGCATATACACATCCATTCGATTGAAAACAAATAGGAACAGCCAAACTTGGAACCAGCTTCTGCACTGATCATTGATTTTTGTTCTTGGGGAGAGTCAGATCTCAGCAACTGAACTCAGATGGCAAGTCAGTCTAAGCAAAAAATTATGATTCCTTGCTCCTCAGCATCTGACATTTGAAGAAAGTGATGTCTAATGAAGGTTTCTTTTCTCAGCAACTGAAAAGGACTGATCAGTCAGTCCGTGTGGGTACACAATTCCAAAGAGCTCTGGTTGATCCAATTTGAGAGGCAAGAGCAAGAAGGGGGCCAATAGGACCACCCATCCCCCTCTGTGATGTAAATAAGGGCCTTAGCACTGAGGCTCTTCCTGAATAGCCTGAATGAACCACTGTAAGTGACTCTCCTAATTGTGTTTCTGCTAAACACTGGAGGGCCTCACTTTTCTCCTTTACTGTAGGGGGTAAAGGGGAAAAAGAAACCTTCCCTGTCAAAGCCACACAAAAGAATTCTTTTAAAATAAACAGCTAGACTTAACCGCAGGCTTTTCTTTCCATAGATGTATTTTAAATGTATATAATATTAGATAGCTGCTAAAAAAAATGACAAGTGTCTGTTTTCATTAAACTCCCCAAGTACACGGATCTAATTGACAGCCTTTCTGAAACCTGCAGGAACTTCCAGCTTCAGGGTTTCCATGGCAACGTGTCCCCACTGCTACCGCTGTACCGCTCACAGTCATCACTCACAGGAGCCTGCATTTGAGATACTCCGCTAAGTTATCCAGGAATTTCACCATCTCTAGGGGTAACCAATCCAATTTTCCAAGCAGGTAAAATTTCCTGCTTTGAAGGCGAAGCTTCCACGTTAGGTATCCAACAATTCTCTGTTCGATTTACCTGTACTTTTTTTTTTCCTTCCTGTCTGTCTCTGCAGCATACTTGTTGTACGTTTTAAGGCTGTAAGTCGGAAACTGTCCTGGTTTTCTCTCTTTCATCCCTTTCCAAAAGAGTAACATTGTACCCAAACCCGTCCTTTTCTTCTAGAAGGGAACACTTGCGGTGCTTAATCCTCTAAATTATCAACAAACTCCGGGCTCCCCAGTTCCCACATAAGGTGGGGAGAGCTTGCATGCAGAAATGTCACGGTAGCACTTGGTGCACGGGCTGGTGGGGGCTGAGTTCCAGCCCACTTGCCACTCACATGCCAGTCTGGGGCACTGTGACACCCCAGAACAGTGCCCTTTTCTATCACAAAGGGGAAGCGTGCAGACCTGACAATATGTGATACGCTTAGAGTACATTATTTCATTTAGTCCTCAGAGTCCGATGACAGAGTTCTTATTAATCCTAAATTATATTGAGCAAAACCAAGGTTAAGTACCGCGCTCAGGGCCATGCAGTTTATAAATGCCGAAGCAGGGATTTCACGCGCTGACTCCCATGCCCGAGCTCTCCCCGCCGCACCGGGAAGAAGAGAAAAATAACGCAGACTGTGAGCGCCCTGACCTTCTCAAAGGGGGAGGCCCGCTGGACACAGAAACTGGGGGCTCTGCTCTTCCAGCCATCCAATTAGAGGAATTTTTCTCACAGAAAAAAAATCCTATAGGGCTCATTGGCATTTAAAATCAATTATCCCTAAAATGTGTATGTCGCCACCTGCTGGGCTGTGGCACACACAGGACCCTCAGATTTCCCCGGGAAGAAATGACAGCCACCCGGGCGGTTCTTTGTACATAATGCTCCGTGTTCAAACAAGATGGCTCGGATCCTCTAATAGATTCTTATCAGTTAATTGAATCCGTCACTGCTCATTTACCTGGGCACCTCCGATGGGGTCTGCAAATAGCCCTTCACAGTCCAGGTCTTCCAGAAATCAGATAGAGGACCGAGGGCTTCCTTCCCACTGTAACCCACCCACAGTGGGAAAGGAATGTTCATTCGGGTCCCACAGTCTCATGTGGGAGGGAATTTAAAAAAAAAAAACTTGTTAAGTACAAGACAAGTGCAAATTTAGGACTTACTCATTTTATTTATCTTAAGTGAAATACTGTATCTCAAGCAGTTCGTATTCATTTTTTATTAATGAATGAGAATTTTAAAACAGGGAAGTATTAAGTGTGAACTCAGTGACGAGTGAATTGGGGAGATTCACTGGTAACTGACCAGTCTCTCCCAAACGAGGCTATCTCTGCTATGGCCAAGCCATGCGCTGATCACCGTCAGCGACAGCTCAGCCCCTCCCTGTAGTTCCCTCATAACAGACAGAGATGAGGTTAAAGGCAAAAGGCGGCAGATGCAGAGGTCAGTGTCCGAGGCTTTGAAATATGACAGCTCACATACAGCAGAGGAAAAGTTTTTCTAAGAAAAAAAGGAAGAAACAAGCCAGAAAATTATTTCTTCCTCCCTTCTGGGAACAGGGCTTTCTCTGGGCATTCTTCCAAGAATCCTATCTCCCCCACCCTCCTGTTCCCAGAGACTAAATCTGCTGGTGAAGAACATACTTCATGATATGCTCTCTCTGGGTGGAAATCCCAGCCACCCGACTGCAGCCAAGCAGGAGGAAGCATGGCCAGAGAAAGCACTTGCAGACTTAAAGCGGGAAGGCAAATAGAATTCACTCATTATTCACTCTTTCGACAAATATTTATTCAGTTTTTACTCTGTGCCAGGCACTGGGGAAAGAGCAATAAACAAAATATTCCCATGAAGCATACACATGGGTAGTGGAAGACAGAACAGAAAATATTTGTGTCAGGTGGTAGTGAGGATGAGTGGAAAATAAAACAGAGCAATGAGAAACAGGTTTTTATTTTACATAGGGAGGCCACGAAGGCCTGCTTGATGAGGTGGGCATTGAACCAGAGCCCTGGAGTGAAGAAGCCAGCCATTGAGAGAAGCCAAGGGGAGAGCAAGAGTGCAGAACACAGCCCGTGTTACGGCCCTCAGGTGCTATCATGGCATCATCTGAGCCAAGCAAGGAGGCCCAGGGCTGGAGGAAAGTGACCAAGTGGTACAGCTGGGATCCCTAGCAGGCTGACTCTAAGAATGAGATTAGATAAGGAGTACTGTCAGATCAACACACATAAAAGGAAGGGGGGAAGAAACGGACTGAACAAAAGAAGTTGGACCATGATATAGTTTCAGTAGAGGACTCAGCCAACCTCTCAGGGCTTCTCAAGCTAGGATGGCCCTTTGGTGGTGTTCTGCAGTACAGCAAGGATGCCAGACCCTGTGCCCATTCATTTATCCACCAGTCATTGATTCATGCTGCCCAAGAAGGGGGCACTGCTGGCCATAGGAGAAACAACTGTTTCCACCTCTGGGCTATTTTCCCAGGATCCTGACAGCTGCAGGAAATAATTTTTTCAGTCCTGGAGGGGAATTTGGGCCACACATCACAGTATCTACTACACCAAGGGGGAAAGTGTTGCAGGATAAAGACAGAAATATACCAGGGACCAGATTATTTCAAAACCATGGACAGAATTTGGGCTTATCACAGGTCATCACTAAAGGGTTTAAGGGGACATATTTTCAAAAGATTATTCTAGCTGTTAGTTTGAAAATAGACCAGGGCAGTGAAAGGTAGGGGTGGAAGGTGAAGACTAATGATACCATTGGTAGAGTGCTTAAACTAAAGGAAATAAAAATTGCAAAAGGGAAAAAATTTTTTTCAATAAGGGCAGCTAAGTCACCACAGAATGCCTGGTGTCATCAGGAAGCCCCTGCTAGCAGCATACAAAGATAGAGAAAGCTGAGAGCAGAGCCAGACAATGAGGACACAGGAAGAGGACTCTGCCATTCACATCTGGAAAAACATAAAAACAAGGAGATTGTTTGAGGCAGAAGAATCAGAGTTTCAAACAAACTTCTTAGTATGTTTGGGGCAAGAAAAATCAAGAGGATTAGAGTCTTAGAGGGCAGATCATGGTGGTGGTGGTCAGGAAAAGTGAAATGTATCAGAGAGCTGATAAAAGATGATGGAGCATCCTCACAATTTAGGTAGTGGCTCTCATACTTAGGATGTGTTGCAACCACCTGGAGAGTTAAGTAGGAACACAGAGGCCCAGGTACCTTAACATATAACAGGCCCCAGGTCTTTGTCCCCAGGAGAGTGCTTCAAGATGTGCCAGTACACTGTGGCCGCTCTTCCTGGGAAAGACCAAAGGGCACCATTCTTCTTTCATTCCCATTCATAACCAGTGTTTGTTAACATCTGGATATTATGTGCAGTGTTTCTGCTGTGTATCTAAAGGTGGATTCATAAATTATTTAAAGAATCTCAAGCCTCCAAATTGGTGTTCTTCTTAGTGATGGGAGCAGATGGGAGAATTGCTAAGGCTTTGCAGCAGAGTCTCTTTTTGCATAACCCAAGGAAACAGGGGTACAGTCAGGGAGGGGAAGCAAGCAGAATATGTCCCAAGCCTTTCTAACACCTTCTTGGGAAAAAAAACTACAATTTAAAAAAATGTGGATCTCAGAGGTCCTTTAGTCATGAAACTATTTAGGGGACATGAAGTGAAAGTTGCTGCATCAATCATTATGTCTAAGCAGAGGGGCGTACAGCTGACTACATGCACTTTCTCCCCATGTTATAACTACAATAATGTCAGAGCACTGGAAAGATACAATACACAAGAAAGGAGCAAGGGCCCACTCTCCCATAACATTCCTACCAGGTGGTGATGTGAGTCTCAGGCTTCGTAAAGGGATTCCCCTAATAAGCTTTCAGCAATCGGAATGTAACATTTTTGTTAACTGACAAGTCATGGGAGTACCTTAGTCAGGGTTCTCCAGAGAAACAGAACTGATAAGATATACATACAGTTTGCCGAATGTATCCATGGATTCCATGGATTCCACATCCACAGGTTCAACCAACTAGACATTGAAAATATTCAGAAAAAAAAAGAACAAAAATAATAAAAATAAAAGACACTATAGTATAACAATTATTTACATCCATTTTAATTTTATTAGGTATTATAAATGCTCTAGAGATGATTTAAAGTATATAAGTGGATATGCACAAGTTATATGCAGATACTACACCATTTTATGTAGGGGTCTTGAGCATCACCAATTTTATTATTTGAGGGGGGTCTTGGAGCCAATCCCTCATAGATATCAAAAGCCAACTATGTGCATGTCGTGTGCGTATGTGGGTCTCGGGTGGGGGTGTATTAAGTCAGAGAACTAAGTCTGAGAGCTCATCCTAGGAAAAGTGCTACATACCTCCTTACTGAATATCCCTATAGTAATTTTTGAGGTATTCCCCTTGGGAAGCTGTGCACTGAGACCAGCGCCTGGTCCACCCTTCAAAGCAATTTTAAAATTCTTTTCCTGAAGTGTGAACAATGAATTTCATAAATTGACCCTAGAAAAAGTACTTTTACGGGTAGACTAGGCACTGGCATCCATGCATAACTTCCCAAGGGAATACCCCAAAGGTGGCCATAGTGATATTCAGCGGCGAGGTAGGTAACACATTTTCTAGAATGAGATTGCGAACTTAATTTCCAACCTCATATGTATGTGTGTATACTTAATATATAAAGAGATTTGGTGTAAGGAATTGGCTCACAAGATTACGGAGACTGAGAGAGTCCCACAGTCTGCCATCTGCAAGCTAGAGACCCAGGAGATCAGTAGTCTGATGGTGTGGATTCCAGTCTGGCTATTAGAGCCTGAGAACCAGGCACATGGAGAGCTGGAGATAAATGTTCTAGTTCAAGCATCAAACCTTCCTCTCTGCCTTTTTATTCTATCCAGGCCTTCAAGGCATGGAAAGAGCCTCACCCACACTAGAGGACCCATCTGCTTTACTCAGTCCTACCAATTTAAATGTTGATCTCTTCCAGAAACACCCTCACAGACACTCTGTACCCCATGGCCTGGTAAATTGACAGATTAAAATTAACCATCATGGCGGGTACATAAAAATTAATGACTGATCTAATTTAATTTTCAGAAAACTTTATTAAAAGGAAAATAAGTCACCCAAGTCCAGCTAATATAAACAAAGAAAGCACGTAGAGAGGCAAACACCCACCTAAAACTTCGGAAATATGTCAACCAATTATCCAGAAAGATAAGGGTTGAATTAAAGCAATGTTTTCTTGGAGATTATTTTTTATAAACAAATAAAGAAACCATTCAAAAGAGAACAAAGTCAAGATGAACATAGAGCACACAGATTTTTGCCAGTAAAACAAAAATATCACGTAAGAAAAAAGTTGAACAATGTTCGTCATAGGTAAGACCTATAAAAATAAGACAAAAGAATTAAGCTAAAAAGCAAGAACTTCTCATATTCAATAAAGGAGAGTTTAAAATTATTGCATTGGCTTGGCACCTGTGGCTCAAGTGGCTAAGACACCAGCCACATACACCTAAGGTGGCGGGTTCAATTCAGCCCAGGCCTGCCAAACAACAATGACAGTTGAACCAAAAAATAGCGGGTGTTGTGGCGGGCACCTGTGGTCCCAACTACTTGGGAGGCTGAGGCAGGAGACTTGCTTCCTTGAGCCCAGGAGTTGGAGGTTGCTGTGAGCTGTGATGCCTCAGCACTCTACCCAGTGGGATAGCTTGAGACGCTGTCTCAAAAAAATAAATAAATAAATAAAATTATTGCATTTTAGTACACCTGCATATGACTGCCCATCAGTATTGTCAAATAATCACTGGTATTGTTCAAAACAAGAATATTTATGTTCCAACCTTTACTAAGATTGAAAGAAAAGGTGAAGGGCACGCTACAAAAGACAGACTAGAAGAAAGAACAAGAGTTACAATGACAGGGTGGTTTGTGGGATGAATAATTTATACCATGTGTATGAAGGAGTCACACATGTAGGAGAATTTATACCACCTGTAGAGCACAGCTAGGGGAAGGCATCCAAAGAGATGTGCTACGCAAAGAGAAGACTAAGGGAAGCAGCGGTGGGTAAATGTGCAATGCTGCAGCTTCAATACCACTCCTGAGCCTGCTCTTGTAAGCAATACCCCAATACCCCAAATACTCTTCCATCCTTGAGTGTTCCCAAAGGAACTTTGCAATGAACACATTCATAATAGTTTAAACAAAAACATTGATTATCTACTCTGTCCTCATTGTACATCTCCAAAGAAGGTCACACATTAATTAGCACTGAAATTGAGATTCTAACCCAGGCAATCTTATGACAAAGCCTCACTTTTAACATTCACACTGTATTGCATAATATTGGTGCAGAGAGGAACGCAGAAGGCAGTAACTATACAGTTATAAGGTAATTAAAATAAGTTTTAAAAGAGTAAAATTTGTGGGATCCTAGTGCAGCAGACCTCATTGGCAAAATCAGAGCATTACCTGATGCTACAATATAAAAATATAAAATCAAAAATAAGGGTGCTTAAAAGTACTTAGAAAAAAGAAAAATAACAGAATGATAAATAAAAGTGGACATTAAAAATAGAATATGAGTAGAATTCATAAATCTACAACCTGGTTCTCTGGAGGTATTATTCAAAAAAGACAAAGTCACGTTGAAACTAATCAAGATAAAAGTCATAAATCAACAAAATTAGAAAGAAGAGGGATGTAAGCAGCTACATACAAGATATCATTTCAAATTATAAGTGAATACCTTGCACACTTGTAAAATTATACCATCAAAAGCTTCGATGGAAAGATAATCTCCCATAAGAGCATAAAATTGTAAAAGTTGACATGCTAATTATAGATCAGAACAGGCTAAAAAATGATAGGTAAATTGAAATTGTTTTAAAGGAATTACTATTTCCTATATTTGGCATACCAACTTCCTGTTTTTACTTCTAGCCCTCCTGTGAGAGGCAGGCCAACTTGGCAGAAATCTTCTGTGGAAGGAATATTAGGCTGGCTACCTGCACAAACTGAAAAGTTATGGAGGGAAATGAGATCACAGACTTCGTCCAGTCAAAAAACATACTATGACCAAGCTAGCTATAGAATAAAGAGCTAAAGAGACACCAACAAATGGGCACTAGAGAGCTCAGGCACCCAGAGGAATCAATCCACTTAGTAAGCACTCACTCGGGAAATGTGTGCAAGGGTGTCTCCTTGGCCCAGGGCTGGGCTAGAAACCTAAACAGTTGATGAGTCTGTAATGAGAGCAGCCAGTGAAAAAGACCTATCCTCCTCCAAGGTAATGGTAGTTAATGTGGTTCAGTGTTCTCAAAAAGCAAGATGAAAGATCATAATGGGATGTAATCTGCTTTACTTCTCAGCCTTGGAACCCTAAAGTCTTGTGGAAGGGAGGGGTTTCTTCAGTAGAGTACAGGAATCTACCTGCCAAGAAAGGAAGGGGAACTGCCCGGGTTTTGGAGCACAGAAGCCTGACTGTCACCAGGTGGATGCAGGTAGGACTGTGCAGGGAGGAGGCATCTGGCAGCAGGCAGTCATCTTTGCAGGCTGTAATGAGCTTTATAGAAATAAAGACCAGAGCCCAAATCAGATTTTCAGATGAGGTTCTGAAAATGTAAACAAAGGGGAGTTTTTTTCAGGGATTTTAAAAATCTTATGTGCTCTTTGGAAAGGCAGGGCCAACAGGCCGTAGGCTGAACTTTCAAGATTACTTTCCAGAACCACAGTGGTTCTGGAAAGGGAATTGCTGCTGCAGGAATATTGCCTCTGACCCCACTCCCACCACAAAATGGGTGCCTGGGATCCTGCCTAGAGTCCCAGATGGCTCATGTCTGTTAGCACCCTGGCAGCACAGAAGGCTGGGATTGTAAGGGTTTAATGGTGACGGTAGCATTTTTATGGCATTGTGTTGGAAAAGCAGGATTTACCAAATAGGTAATTGTTGAACTGTGAAGGGAGTACAGAAGATTTAGAGCATCATAAACAATCAATGACAATTTCTGTGGCTGTGGGCCAGTTGCCTCAGTCTCCCGTCTTGGAAAAAGGAGGATGGAGTCATAACTACTTTCAACTGAGTGAGAAATAAGAAAACACATGCCTCGTATGGGCTGGTGCATAATCCTCCCTAAGTGTCAGTTTACAAAGACAACTGACCACATGTATATGTTAAGACTTTGATTGGTTCATCCTGAATGTGTCCCCTTCACAAAGACACTAAATTAAAAAATGTGGCTTCATATACTGTCCTGGTATAGGACAAAATAATTACCAAAATTTTTGCAACAAGTTTGGCTAGAAGGTCAAAATATCCACCCAGTGACCCCAGAAAACATCCAGAGTGGAGTCAGAAGCCACATCTCTTCTCCTTTAAAGAGCAAGAATATGGAGAGAGACACTCCCTTGTTAGCTGATGCCTGGTCAAGCCACCAGAACAGGAGCCAGGACAACAATGACACAGAACAAACGTTCACTGTGCTAAGCGTGTCTGTGTGACAGGCACCATGGGGTAACTTGTCTTTTTAATATTATTGCATTTACATGGCACATCAGACCTGTTGTGTGGGACTCATCATTTCCCCACTGTACAAATAAAAAGCTGAGGCTGAGAGCATTCAAGGATTACCCCAAATGAGTTAGGACAGAGTCTAACTGTGGTCACCCCGCCCCGAAGCCTCGGCCCTCTTCCTGTGCCAATGCTTCCTGGCCCCGAGCTCCTTGCCAAGCCCATGCCTTTCTGTGGTTTGACTGTCCCTTGATTCTCCTGGTCCATATCCTGATGGTGGCATCACAGAGACTATGCGCCAGCCCCATCCTTCACCTTGCACTTCTCTAAAACTCTGCCATCACCACCCCCTTTTCTGTTTTCCACCCTTGACATCTGAGCATGACACAGCAAGCCCATCCTTGCCTCCCTGTTCATCTCCACCATCCTTTTCTGAGCCTGTCAGGGCTTCACTGACCACCTTCATCCTGGACCCAGGGAAGCCCGCAGCTAGGAGCTGACAATAAAATTGGATGGATTCAAGCACAAAGGGGGCAAAGTCCTCATGGGTCCTCCTGCTTCCAGGGCTTCTCTGTGTAAGACAATTGAGCACACAGAGTGGAGCCTGTTGGTGTGTTTCCAGGTTCAGTCACCGCCCCCCACCAGGCAAATGTTCGGTGCTTATTCTCCTTGTGTTTTTCAGCTTATTAGGGCTGCTATGATGGCAGTCTGTGCTTTAGACCATTAACTACTTGCTCTTTAAACAGAATCCGTTAGCTAAATATAACCAGGAGCTTTTGGTAGTTTGCACTAATTGTATTGAGTTGCTTTGTTAAGGTAAATAACAGAAGAAACCATCAGTGTATACATATGAAAGCCATAACTTTCCTGCTTGCTCCAGACAGTAAGTGCTTTGGGCATTGTTTAACAGGCTTGTTCAGCTGTCAGATAAATGGGATGATTGATCATGGGTCCTGCTCTAAGGAGAAGCCCACAGCTGGGCAACGTTCAATCACACCCCTCCTTCCTACTAAGGGATGAGTCGCTGGGATTCCTCCGTGTGTATATTTCAAGTTGGGAGAACAGCCACGTGCTTCTCCTGGGACAAGGGTATGCAATACAAGACTTGTCAGATTGTCACAATGCTTTGCCCAGGCCCATAGACAAAGACAGACATATGCCCTCATCTCTCAGCTGCTCGGTAATGAGGAACAACTGAAGAACCATCTGGGACAGCTTTCTCTTCTTAGACGTCCAGCCATCACCTGCTAGACTAGTAACTTTCTAACCTCTTTGAGCCATGGAATCAGGGGGTGTCATCACACCATGAATGAAAGAGTAGAATGTAAAGATAAAATTGCTTGGGTCGAGGTGTGGGTACCACATCAAACAACAGGACTCCTCCCACCTTGTCACTGATTCCGCAGGGAAACCATGTTAAAAACTGCATTGTGTCCACAAGTTTGTGTGAAGAGAGAAGAATAGATTCAAGCTCTCAAATTTCTACGGAGGTCAAAAACTAGTGACACTTGGCAGCTCATGACGTATCTTGTGGACCAGCTTATTTCTCAAATACACACAATGTTTTTGAAAACAATTTAATTACCCAGTTTATGTTCAATTTCAATACAATCAGCTTAATCTTGTATTACCAGATTGCATTATACCTGTTTAGGTCAATTACATTTTGATCAGCCCCTGAAGAACAACCACAGAATCCTGTGGGAAAAAGCCCAACCCCTGTGTCTTCATCAGAGGCCCTGTCCATCCAAACTATAGAAACAGCTCTTGCTTCCTGGGACCTCTCTTTCTCTTGCAAACCTAAAATATACGCCCCCAACTGCCGCAGTTTGGCACACAATGACTGAATAACTCCTCTTTTTGCTAAAGCTGCATGAGATTTAGAGGATTTAATGCACTTTCAGGATTGAAGATTGATTTTCCATGGGCAGAAAAATAAGTGAGAAAGTCACCACCTATTTCCTGCTGGAGGTCAACATTGTAGTTCTTTCTTTTTTCTTTCTTTCTTTCTTTTTTTTTTTTTTTTTGGTAGCAAGAGTCTCCCTTTATCGCCCTTGGTAGAGTGCCGTGGCATCATAGCTCACAGCAACCTCCAACTCCTGGGCTTAGGCGATTCTCTTGCCTCAGCCTCTCAAGTAGCTGGAACTACAGACACGCACCACAATGCCTGGCTACTTTTTTGTTGCAGTTGGGCTGGGGCTGGGTTTGAACCCACCACTCTCAGTATATGGGGCCAGCAGCCTACTCACTGAGCCGCAGGTGCCGCCCATTATAGTTCTTTCTAAATCATGAATCAGGAGCCTTCCCAAACACTTAATTCTTAGTTGGTGGCACCAACAATTTAGTGGTGACTTTTCTGCTAGATTTGATAATGGCTTATCATTCTTTAAGAACAGGCCTGTGAAGAACACAGTAAATAAAGTGGGTAGACAGCCCTCAGAATGGGAGAAATATTTCCTGGTTATATCTCCAACAAAGGTTTAATAACCAGAGTCCAAAGAGAACTCAAATGTATTATCAAGAAAAAAACAAGCAATGCCATCTCAGGGTGGGCAAGGGACTTGAATAGAAATTTCTCTAAAGAAGAGAGGCACATGGCCTACAGATATATGAAAAAATGCTCTCCATCCTTAATCATCAGAGAAATGAAAATCAAAACTACTTTGAGGTAACACCTAACCCCAGTAAGATTAGCCCATATCACAAAATCCCCAAACCAGAGATGTTGGCGTGGATGTGGAGAAAAGGGAACACTTCTACATGGCTGGTGGGAATGCAAATTAATTCGTTCCTTTTGGAAAGACACCTGGAGAACACTGAGAGAACTAAAAACAGACCTGCCATTTGATCCTGCAATTCCTTTATTAGGTATATGTCCAGAAGACCAAAAATCAAATTACAACAAAGATATTTGTATCAGAATGTTTACTGCAGCCCAATTCATAATTGCTAGGTCATGAAAGAAGCCCAAATGCCCATTGACCCACAAATGGATCAATAAATTGTGGTACATGTATACCATGGAATACTATGTAGCCCTAAAAAAGATGGAGACTTTACCTCCTTCATGTTTATATGGATGGAATTGGAAAATGTTCTTCTTAGCAAAGTATCTCAAGAATGGAAGAAAAAAAATCCAATGTACACAGCCCTACTTTGAAACTAATTCATAGCTTTTATAGGAATGTCATAACCTAATTATAGCCTTAGAATATGAAAAGGGGTTGGGAGGGGGAGGTAAGGGGGGTGGGTGGGGGAAGGAAGGGAGATTGGTGGGGTCACCTCTATGGTTTATCTTACAAGAGTACAAGTGAATCTTTCTAAAAGCAGAGTATGAACGTTTTAACTCAATAACTAGGAAAATGACATGAAGGTTATGTTGACTAGTTTGATGAGAGTATTTCAAAATGTATATGAAAACAGCACACCGTACCCCATGATTGCATTAATGTACACAGTTATGCTATAAGAAATAAAAAATAAATAAATAAATAAAAATATTTGAAAAAAAAAAAGAAAAGGCCTGTGATGTTTAGGGATGTGTACCAAAGAAAATAGGGGTAAAGTGATAAGATGTCTGGAATTGACTTTAAAACATTTATGCCCTTGGGGTCAAAAAATGTGCAAATCTTGACAATTGTTGAAGCTTGGCGATGAATTTCAAGTGGGGTTCATTTGCTTAAATTTTTTAAATTTCTCCTTGAAAATTAAAATTTGTGAAAAAATAAAACTATTTTAAAATTCATGATGCATAATGCTTTAAAAAGTAGAGCTGTAGTATTTTGTTTGATTCTTTGCAAATGCACAATTTGACAAAACAAAAACTTATTATATCATCTTGCTGTCCTGTCCGTGAGTTAGTGACACCATTTCAAACACAAACCAATATTCATGTTGTGTACCATCCCCCCCAAACAGCAGCACTTTCCTGTCATTGATGTTCATAAAGTACAATTTTTCAGCAAACTCAGCAAGGGTTGTTGAAGAAAAAAAACAGATTCAGTTGCTGAAAATGAAAAATAAAAACAAAACTGGAAGGTGACAAAGGATGGAAATCTAGATTAGGACACTATTATCAAAACACTTCATTCACCTTCGATTTTCAAAGTTCTCAGTCTTCTAAACACTATATTTGTGAAGATGTATTTGAAAGAAACTAATCCATTTATGGTTTTCATTTTTCACAAATTATATCAATTGCTATGAGTTTCTCATGCTGATATACTTTTGAGGGGGTTCTATGTGGTAAAATACAAATTGTGAACATTTAAAAATGTTCTTATCTGGAAAAATTTTAGCGTCATGCTGGTGAAAACAGCATAAGCTTTCTTGAAGGTTTACAATAACTTACTGCATCTTTTATGATATGCCTGAATTTTTATGGGCAGAATTCGAAAAACTTTTGTTATATTGTTTTCCTGTTTAAACGTCTATTATTTTAAGACTCATACAGAAACAAAAGATGTATTTGTGTCATAAGCGTCTTCCTGTAATTTATGATAAAATTGAAATTATACCTAGAGACTGTTATAACAGATTTTAACATTGAATGATTGGTAACCATTTTTAATGTTTTTTTTTCTCATGAAGAGAAAAAGTAATTTTGAGAAAGCAGTTCTCTTTTTATAAATTTATGAGCAAAACAATTGCATGAGGGGCTGTTGATTCCCTGTTCTATGACAATAATCTTTTAATTGAAACAAAATAAAAATGTTCTTTAATATCCTATAGATAATAAAGACACTTTGAGTGGTTGATGGGTGAAACAAATTTTTTTAAATTTAATAATCTCCCCCCAACTAATGGGAATATATACACAATCCTTGGAAAGACTAATCTCACTTTTAGAAGTGAAATGATCTGGAATGCACATGTGCAAAATACCCTTGTGAAATGCTTGGGAAAGTACGCACATGCTGTAAACGCAGGTGTTTTGAGGTAAATTTTTATTTCAGGTAACCAGTGTGTGGTGAAGAGACCTAGGTGCTAAAACAGCATTTCCTAAAGCTCTTCTCTTGCACAACACCAGACTAGTGACAAGCTCCAAGCAAGAAACAGTTCCACTGTTGTGTAGACTTAGGAAGCTCCTGCACGCTCCACAGGTCATCACATACATCAGTATGTTAAAGGCTCTGCCGAAGCTACAGAGGCAAAAGAAAAAGAAGCACCCTGTCATTAGCTCACCCTAGTAAGTTTAGTTTGAGCCCTTCGGGAGGGATCCAGGCATGGGCAAGGGAAGGGCCTTCTGTACATATCAGCCGTTGCGCTGAATGACTTTCCCACAACAGGTCTCCTTATGGTCCCCCTCCCCCCATTCTCACCACACTTGAGGCTTTCCCATCTGAACATGTGCATTTTACTGTGGCTTCCTGTTCAATAATTTGTTTTTCTTATCTCTTTGTGAATTCTGCAAGGCAAAGTCAGTATCAGCATTGGTTCATCACTGATCCCTCCTGCCTGTATCCCTTTCGCTTAACGTGATTCTTGCCAAATTGTGGATGCTCAATAAATAATTGCTGGGTAAACAGATACGCCCTCTCATTTAATCCTCAGGACAGACATAGGAGTTATCCCTCTCCCGGTGAGAATATGAGACTTACGGAAGCACAATAATGTTTTCAACTTACTAAAAGTAGGAAGTGACATCTTCGGCATTCAAAATCAGTATTGTTGACTCTCAAAGTTCTTGCAGTTCTTCTGTAATAAAGATCATAAAGCAAAACTGCAACAACTCTAAAGACTTGAGTATGGAAAGCGGAAAATAGCATGCTGCTGCCACATAGTACCCTCTGACAGGATGTAATGACAAGGGCATATATATCACCTCTCTTCCCCGAAATCCACACTCCACTCTAATCATGAGAAGACATCCAACAACACTAAATTGACGTGTATTCTAAAAAATAACTGGCCAGTACTCTTCAAAAGGGGTCAAGGTCACAAAAGCAAAAGACTGAGAAGTTCTCACAGGTTAGAGTAGACTAAGGGGACATGATAACTAAACACAGTGCAGTATCTGAAAAACGCTGAAGTGTACTTAACAGTATTACATCCATGTTACTTTTTTAGTTTTAATAATTGTAGCACATTTATGTCATATTTTGCCATTAGGAAAAACTCGAGCGAAGTGTATTGGTGCTGTAACAAATTATCACAGATTGGTGCTGTCACAAATTATCAAAGATTTATGAATTAGATAATAAAATTTTTACAGTATAACAGTAAAGTATCACTACGCTAAAATCAAAATGTTAGCAGGTGTGTTAGTCTGTTTTTGTGCATTATAACAGAATCCCTTACACTAGGTAATTTATAAAAAACAAATTTGTTTCTTACGGTACTGGATAGTGGAAAGTCTAAGGCTGAGGGGCCTGCATCTGCTGAAGGCCTTCTTGCTGTATCATCTCACGGCAGGAGACAGAGGGGCAAGAAAGCATGGGCAATAGATGGGGAAGGGAGCAAGCTCATCTTTTTACCAAGAACTCACTTCTGCAATTAAATCCTTCATGAAAGTAGAGTCCTCATGACCTGATCACCTCATAAAGGTCCCATCTCTCAACACTGTTGCATTGGGGATTAAGTTTCTGACCCATGAAGTTTGCAGGACACATGCATATCATAGCATTTCATCCCTGGTCCATAAAATATGTCTTTCTCAGATGCAAAACACAATCATTTCATTCAAATATCCTCAGTGTCTCACCTCATTCTAGTACCAACTCAAAACTCCAAAGTCTGGAGTCTCATCTAAATCAGGTATGGGTGAGATTCAGGTGAAATTAACCCCCAGGAGAATTTCTCTCCAGCTATGTGCTTCCAAAATCCATGGGTGGTACTGGCATAGGATAGACATTCTCATTCCAAAAGAGAGAAACAGGCAAGAAGAAAGAGGTAACTGGTCCCAAGTCTAAAACCCAACAAAAAAACAAGATTAAGTCTTTTTGTTGTTGTTTGGATTTGGTTTGCTGGTATTTTTTAATTAATTATTTTTTATTAAATCATGACTTTCTACATTGATGCATTTATGGGGTTCAGGGTACTGCTTCGATATAAAATATAAATGTTTACATTGAACTAAGTAGCGAATCCATCACAATTATACTCATTTCTTAATAGTTTTGAAATGTACGCTCACATCATGCACATTAGGTGATCCCCCCAAATACCTTCCTTCCTCCCCGATCCCTTCTCCCCTCCCCTGTCTCCTCTTCCCTTCTAATTTCTGGGCTACAGTTATGTTTTGCCATTCATATGAGTGTGTAGGTAGTTATATATTGATTTCATAGTAGTATTGAGTATATTGGATACTTTTTTTTCCATTCTTGAGATACTTCACTAAGAAGAATATGTTCCAGCTCCATCCAGCTAAACATAAAAGGTGTGAGGTCTCCATCATTTTTTATAGCTGCATTGTATTCCATGGTATACATATACCACAATTTGTTAATCCATTCATGGGTCGATGGGCACTTGGGCTGTTCCCATGTCTTGGCTGTTATGAATTGGGCTGCAATAAATATCTGGTGCAAATGTCTTTGTTGTAAAATAATTTTTGATCATCTGGGTATATACCTAGTAGAGGAATTGCAGGATCAAATGGTAGGTCTACTTTTAGCTCCATGAGTGTTCTCCAAACATCTTTCCAAGAAGGTCGTATAGCTTGCATTCCCTCCAGCAGTGTAGAAGTGTTCCCTTCTCTCTGCATCCAGGCCAACATCTGTAGTTTTGGGATTTTGTGATGTGGGCTAATCTTACTAGAGTTAGATGATACCTCAAAGTGGTTTTGATTTGCATTTGTCTGATGATTAAAAATGGTGAGCATTTTTTCATGTGTTCGTAGGCCATGCTCCTGTCTTCATCAAAGAAGTTTCTGTTCGAGTCTCTTACCCACATAGAAATGGGGTTATTTGTTCTTTTCTTAATGTTTAGTTTGAGTTCTCTGTAGATTATTGTTATCAGACTTTTGTCAGAAGCATAACCTGCAAAAATCTTCTCCCATTCTGAAGGTTGTCTATTTGCTTTACTTACTGTGCTCTTTTAGTTTGATCAGATCCCAGTAATGGATTTTTAGTTTGATCAGATCCCAGTAATGGATTTTGGTGTTGCTTCAATTGCCCAGGGGTCCTCCTCATAAAATATTCTCCCAGGCCAATTTCTTTAAGTTTTTTCCCTGCACTCTCTTCTAGTATTTTTATAATTTCATGTCTTAAGTTTAAATCTTTTATCCATTGAGAATCGATTTTTGTTAATGGTGAAAGGTGGTGGTCGAGTTACAGTCTTCCACAGGTTGCCAGCCAGTTCACCCAGCAGCATTTGTTAAATAGGGAGTCTTTCTCCCACTGGATATTTTTGATAGGCTTGTTGAAGATCAAATGATGATAAGTAGCTGGGTTCATCTCTTGGTTCTCTATTCTTTTAAGATTAAGTCTTAAACCTGCAGAATAATATCCTTTGACTCTATGTCCTGGACATTCTGGCAACGATGGATATATAAAGGTTGGGGTGGGCCTCAAGGCCTCAGGCAGCCCAACTCACATGGCTTTGGTGGGTTCAGTCCACCAAGAAGCTCTCACAGGTTGCATTCTCATATTTGCAGCTTTCTTAGGCTGGAGTTGCCAAAGTCAGGAAGCAGGTTTCTGAAGTGGCACTGGGCAGCTAACACTGAGCTAACTCTGGCATCTCTCTGAAAACCTTGTCCTAGCTTCCCTTAAAGATCTCCAAAATCCCTTTGCTGTTATTCTCCCATTATCTTGATAAAAAGAACCTGATTTGTTTCTATAGGTATTAATTTCTTTAGCAAAGGTCACTTGGTCACAATATAGAAAAATAAAAGCAGATATTTTTATTCTTTTACATGGCCAGGTTAAGAGTTCTCCAAATCTTTCCATTTTGTTCCCTTTTATCGTAAATTCTTTCTTTAAGTTTTTTCTCTCTTCTCTTATTGGACAAAAGAAGCCCTGCAGTACCTTAAATACTTTGCTGCCTAATATTTCTTCTGGTGGATATATTAGTTTATCCTGCTTAAATTCTGGCTTCCACAAAGTCCTAGCACATGAACATAATTCCCCCAAAGTCTTTATAACAAGGATGTCCTTTAGTTTCTAATACCTTGTTCCTCATATCTATCTGAGATTTCATTCGAATAGACTTTACTATCTCTGTTTACATAAAAATCTGATCAAGATCACTTAAGAAATCTCTGAGAAGATATAGGCTGGTACCTACAGCTTTCCTCTTCTTCTGAGCCTTCCCCAAAATTGTCCCTAAGGCAGCATGCATAAAAATATATGCATTTTTCAGCCTGACTCTCCAAATTCTTCTGACCTCTCCCCATTACCCAATTCCAAAGTTGCATCCATATTTTCACATATTTGTTATAGCAACAACCCACTTCTCAGTACTGATGGGTTTTTTTTAGTCTGTTTCATGATTCTGTAACAAAATACTTGAGATTAGGTTACCTGATTATAAAGAACTGAGATTTCTTTCTTATAGTTCTAAAGATAGAAGTCCAAATCCGGGGGCCCACATTTGGCAAAAGCCTTTTTGCTACAGAGGACAGAAGGGTGTGAGAGAGAGAAAGGAGATCAGGGCTGAACTCATCCTTTTATCAGTGACCCACTCACACATTAACTAACCCACTCCCAACACTCCCAAGATTACAACATTAATTTTTATGAGGGCTGAGCCCTTATGACCTAATCACCTTGTAAAGTTCCCACCATTTGAAATTGTTATATCAGAGATTAAGTTTCCACCTCGTGAACTTTGAGAGATGCATTCAAATAATAGCAGAAGGGCTCATCTTTCTGGAGGCTCTAGGGAATAATCTGATTTTTCTAAATGATGGTGAAATTTACATGACATAAAATTTACCATTTTAGCCACTTTTAGATGTACAGTTCATGGACATTTAGCATATGTACGTTGTTCTTCAATCATCACCGCCATCTCTATCTAGAGCTTTTTCACCTTTCCCAGACATAAATTCTCTGCCCATTAATCATAGAGTTTCCTTGTCTTTAATGCTGCTAGGGACTGCCAACGTTCTTGCCTCATGGTCACCTGCCACTTTCAAAGCCAGCAACGTAACATCTTCAGATTGCTCTGTAGCTCTCCAACCTTTCTCTTTTCCTTATAAGGACCCCTGTGCTTATACTGGATTTCCCAGGATAAACCAGAATGATTTCTCTATCTCAAGAATCCTAATTTAATTATAGATGTAAAGTCCATTTTGCCATTTCAAATGACATATTTACAGGTTCTAGGGATTAGGACATGTGCACACTGGACAAGGGGCATTATTCTTCCTTCATGGATATACAGAAACTCTCTGTATCATCTTTGTAACTTCCTTGTATATCTAAAATTATTTCAAAGTAAAATGTTAAAAAAAATAACTACATGATAACCTATAATAGATATCAATTGCACTGAAATCACAGATCCATAGATTCTTAAGGTTGAAAGGGAACTTAAGGATACTATCCTGATTGATCAAATTGTAGAGGCCCTTGGGAGTTGCAATCTGTGATGTAATGTATATCATTGTCTGAAAATAATCCCTGGGAATTACCAACAGGCATGCCCCTGTTGAGCATCTTTCTGGAAAATGCTCAACATTGAGCTAATTGGGACTAAGAGTCCCCCCCACACACACAATCCAGTGGTAGATGCTTGGCCTAAATCCAGTTTGTCCCTGGGGAACTGTGGCCTTCTCGCTTCAGTATGAAGACCTCCAGCTTTCCACAGGCTCTGAATATCTCTAGATCAGCAGTTCTCAACCTGTGGGTGATAATCCCTTTTTAACAATGAAAATACATTGTGGCATTAGGAAGGTTGAGAACCACTGCTCTAGATGAGTATTCCAATGCTCTCTAAATGAATAGTATCCAATCCCAGATTTCATGACACTAGACCTCAACCATCTTATTGCTCCAGGAACAAGGCTATCACAGCTCATTAATAGCATTAGCAATAAGAAGGTGGTGAGTCCGCTGAAGCCCCTCCCAAGAGCACAGCCAAAATGTATCTCAAATGCCTACAGCCCCAGTGTGTCTCCTAGAGATACCTAGAGATCAGGAACAGAGAACCTCATCTTGCTGATCTTTGTCTTATAACCTTCCCTAGTCCTATCTTTTTCTTAAAACTAATATCATATGACCTTGTAGCATTTACCATCACCCACTTAATCCCATAAAAACTATGAGAAAGAGGTTACTTGGGTGAAAAATTGTATTTGTCCATGACCTAAATCATTTATTCATTTGGCAACAACAGAAAAAAAAATGATTTAGCAGTTATACTTATGTCTTTTTTTTAGACTCAAGTGCCACCATGAAGACCCCCGCTCACTGAGCACGTAAAAGGCCACTGGCTAGTGTCTTGCAATATAGGATGAATCAAACAACAACGAAAGGGACAGATTCAGGAAATTCATGTGCAACCTTTCCTGCCAAGGGGTGTTCTTTTTATGAACTGTACCTGGTCAAAAGTGAACTAAATGTCTTCTTGGCAAAATGCTGGGACTGATAAATGGCTTTGCAGTGAAGAATAAGTAAATAGAGTGAAAAAGGCAAAGATCAGGTTGGGGGAGGGGAACATAAAGGCCTAGGCAGACTTTGTGAATCATAAGAGAATTAGAAAAAATGCAGTCCTCTAAAAATAATATTCCATGGGGGAAAAGGAGAATAGCTTTTTAATTATGTATAATGTTTTATAGTCTCAATAGAATCCTAAAAAATATGGTCTTTAAGAAATGATAACAGTGCCTGGAAAGAGAAACATAAGGCTCTACCTTCTTCCCAAAAGATTTGTTAGTATAATGAACCAAGAAGAATGCTTGAATAATTTGAGGGCCATTGAAGGCAATGTCTTAATGGCCCCAAAACTATTTTTAATTTTGGAGAATATGGAAACCAGATGAAATTAGATTACAGAGAAATCAGAGTAGCAAAAATGCTAACATACTGCCTAAAACATCAGAGGTAAACAAAATTTGTTCTAAGATAACCAAGAGAAGCTCAAGATGAAACAAAAACCACACACAGCACAGACACACACAGAGACACACACACAGAGCACTGGAGCAGGCCAGGGTGCTATCAAGGTGAGGGATTTAAAATGTAGATCTTGTACTGCAACAGATACTATTCTCTCCCGATATGTCCTTCTCTCCCCCAACAGGGCTTCTGGAAGAAGAGGTCTTGGACCTCAGGCCCAATCCAATGAGTACTATCTTTTAAAAAAAATGTAGTTACTGTAATTAATGTGCAGGGCCACAGCTCCTAATACAAGGCAGTGCATTGCAAAGAGAAGCTGAGCAAAGGGAACCAAACCTGGAGCTCTCCAGGAAACATTGAGAAGGGGGCAGAGAAAGGACAAGCTCCAGAACGGTCACACTGGAAGATGTTACCCCCCAAGAAAAACTTTATATCATGGCTGTCAAAGGGGGCCCCAGCCTGCCAGCCTGCTCTGCTTCCACAAACCCAGCAAGGTGCTCTACCAAAATAGTGGCTGGCCTGAGCAGATGCCTCCCACTTGCACAGAAGCCACTGTCAGTGCTTCTCTGAAGGAAAAAAAAAAGACACTTGAAAAAAAAAAAACAGATTCCACTTATACTCATAAATATGCAACATTGGGATATTAGTAATATAAATTATGAAGGTCAGGAAGATGAGGAAAATATTAGCTTAAAGGAGGCAACTTGGGAAGATAGGTGGAGGAAATCCAGAATTCTATTTTATACATGTTTACGTGGTTATGAAAAAACACCAAATATCATGTCTGGGAAAATACAACTGTTTTAAACTCTTCTCTCAAAATCAAAAGCTCACAGAGCGAGTTGAAAACCAGAGATAGATATGTGCTGCTTTTATAAGACATGACCAAAGCCAAATGACACTGGAACATTAAAATTAAAAGGTTACTCAAGGTTATAGAGGCTGTCTTCAAGTGAATAGCCATTTCACTAACAAAGTAGAATCCAAGGCAAAATGCATTAAATAGAGAAAAGGTTACTTTACATAGAAAGCAGAGCCCATAATGAAAATCTGAGAATCGTGATCCTTTGGAAATGAACTGCATCGCATCAAAGTCTAGGGCCCAAACCATTAGGAACGAGGAGAAAACTGACAGAAATCATTACCTTAGGAAGCTCTTAGTGCTATGAAATGTTGAAAACAAATTTAGTAAGCCACAAATAAATAAAGAAGGAAGCAAACAAACAGGCAAATAAATAAATAAGAATATGGAGGTTTTAAACAGTATAATGAATACATGCAGAGGGATTTTTATGACACACACTTTGGCTACTCATCCTGCCCAGCTCCCTCTCCTTCCTCCTGTCCTGTTCAGTCACCTCCCCCCGCTTTCTCCTTCCACTTCAGGTTCCCTCACTTACTTCCTTACTTCTCTGAATCACTGAAACATGTAGGTATATATTAAGTTATTTCAAATCCCTTTACGAGGATAAAGAATGTAAATAAATAATCAAATAAGTAAGAAAAACGTTTTGAGGTTGCAAGTGCATCATGAGAGGTAGCCACTGCAGACTCCAAAGACCCTTCTGTCCTTGCCATGAGGAGAGGCCCAAGCCTGAGGGTAATGGTGTTAGAATTTGTCCATGATCCCATTATTTCTATGCAAGAGGTGCAGCCTACCCTGGCTACTGCTGGAGCTTTGTACTTCTTCAGCCTTCGATTTGGGCATGAAGGTGGGGGTATTTTCTTATTATTTTAGATTTATTACGCTATTTGTAAGTTTTGCATGTATCTTATAGGAATTCTGGACAGCGCTTCTCAACCTCACATCTTCCCAAAGGAGACCTAGGAAGGTTTGTTCTGGGGATTTAAAACTGAACCAACTGCAAAGTTTATAAAACAGAAGATAAGACTGTCCTTGCTGCTGACAATTGCAAATTGTAGGAGTTCCCAAAGTCACACTGAGGTTTCATAATTTACCAGAAGGATTTAGAGAATTCACTGAAAGCTGTTATACTCATGGTCAGGGCTTATTACAGGGAAAGGATAAAGATTAAGTTATCCAAGGAATGAAACACATAGAACAAAGTCCAGGAGAAGTGCCAAACGTGGAGCTTGTGGTTGGCCTTTCCTGTGGAGTCAGGAGACTGTCACTCTACCAGCAATTATGTGTGACAAAGTGCATGGAGTACTGTCAACCAGGGAAGCTCTCCTGTGCTCCAGTGTTCAGAGTTTTTACTGGGGCTCCAATGTGCAGACATGACTGACAAATTGTCTGCAAGGCTGATTTCAGGTTCCAGTCCTTCCAAAGATTGACCAGAATTGCCCGGCCCAAAGCATTCTCCTATCACATCATTGGTCTTCCTATTATGGTCAGTCTCCACCTTAAATCACATTGTTAAACTCTCTGGCACAACCCAAGGCCCCCAGGTAAACCTAACAGTCATATCAGTCATAATATTCCCGGGACTTAGAGATAATCTCCTAAAAACCAAGGACAAAAGCCAGACTCCTTTGCAGGGTAAAGTTCAATTCTTTACTACACAGAGGTGCTGGATATCCAGCTCAGGAAATATATATGAATAAATGAAAGCAGTCAGGACCAGATGATAATAAAGTGAATATTAATATCACTAGCTGCCATTTGCTGAGCTCTCCCGTGTATCAGGCACTGTGCTACACTCTTGAATAAACTCCACTGAGAAGTCAGCCCCACAGTGCACAGGCACAGATGTGGGTCAGGAAGCCATGTGGTCAGCGTATGGTTGTGCCAAAAATTGATTCCTCCTTCTGTTGCCTCCAGTTTTAAAGGAGGCAGACTAAGTGCATGGACAAGCCCCCAAATTCCACTACAGGTAGCTCTGGGAAGACTCTATAGAATGAAAATCCATGATGGCAGGGAATTAACTTTGTTTTGTTCATTACCGTATTCTCAGCACTGAGAAGAATGCCCAGCACCAAGGAAACAATCAATAATTGTTGAATAAATAAAACAGCTAAAATAAGCTTTATTCCTTACCATTAAAAGCAGTAGAAAATAGATCTACCGAATAAGGGTGTTGGCAGGATTAGTAAGTTAATGTAGCAAGGTTGCTGGGTCCTAGAAAGTGCTCGGTAAAGACAGCATTGACTGTGCCACCATTATTACTATAGTCATGATTATATTATATCCTGTTCAAAAATGGGACGTGTATCTGATTAGAGTGGGTCCATCTTTGTGCCCCTCAGGCCCTGACGTGAAAGTTTGGGCAGGGCCCTGGCAGAGTGCTCCAGGAATACGAAGGGTAAAAACCCCTAATCCTGCTACAGCTCAGACTTTGTTCCTCCTTTGCAAACTGTGCTTCAAGAAGCTCCCATTTATTTTCTATTTCATTCATTTCTGCTAACATTTTAATGCTGCCTCTCATTTTATCTTGATATATTTTGTTCTCGTCCTCTGCAACAATAATAAGTTTAATTTTAGATTCACTTTTTTTTTAAATGCAGGTGTTTCAGACTATAAGAAATCCAGAATTTACAAAAGGCGCAAACAGATGGGTGGAGGGAGGGTGATTGGTGGGACCACACCTACACTGCATCTTACAAGGGCACATGTGAAACTTACTAAATGTAGAATATAAATGTCTTAACACAATAACTAAGAAAATGCCATGAAGGCTCTGTTAGCCAGTTTGATGAAAATATTTCAAATTGTATATAAAACCAGTACATTGTACCCCATGACTGCATTAATGTACACAGCTATGATTTAATTTTTTTTTAAAAAAGGCTCAAACAACTCAACAACAGCAAGTAACCCCATTAAAAAGTGGACAAAGGACATGGATAGACCTTTTTGAAAAGATGACATACAATGGCCAGCAAGCATACACAAAAATGGTCAATATAATTATCAGGGAAATGAAAATCAAAACTACAATGAGATATCATCGGCCAGATGGCTTTTATTAAAAAATTGAAAAATAATAAATCTTGGTAAGGCTGTTGGTGAAGATGTAAACCTGTATGGAGAACTAAAGAACTAAAAGTAGAACTACTGGGTGATCCAACAATCCCCAACTGGGTATCTACCCAAAGCAAAAGAAATCATTACACCAGAGGGAAACCAATACTCACATGTTTATTGCAGAACTATTCACAACTGCAAAAATATGGAATCAACTGAAGTATCCAACACTAATAGGCTAAAGAAAAGGAAATATGATAGATAGATAATAGATAGACAGATAGATAGATAGATATAGAAGGAATACTATTTATCCATAAAAAAGAATAAAATCATGTCTTTTCCAGCAACATGGATGAAACTCAAGGCCATGATATTATAGGAAACAAATCATAAGCACCACATGTTCTCACTTATAAGTGGGAACTAAATAATGTGCATTTTTAAACATAGAGTGTAAAATAGTAGTCAGTAAAAATACATCAGGGGGAGAGGATGGGATGGCAGGGAGGGATGAGACATTAATTAATGGCTATAGTGCACACTATTCAAGTGCTGGTCACACTGAAAATCCAGGCTTGGTCACTGCCCTGACTCTTTAAATTCATTCAAATTTAAAAACTTTCCTCAAAGTGTAGCTTAGCAATCCACCATAGATTTTGCCATATATACTATCACTGCATTCTAACTGGCAAGTGCATATTTTATTTTCCATCTTATTCTGTGATTGACTATTGATTAATTCTTGAACTAAAAAATCCATACTTTTTATTATATTTGAGAGTATCAACTGAGCTGTATTCCCGGTAGAAAATGTAAGTCTCATGAAATCTAAAGGCCTGAAATAATTTTTTTTTAAAAATGGGGCATGAAACATTCAAAAGCACAGCTTCTATGTTTGTCTCCCCAAATGCCCCTGTAACAAGGTTGGCAGATGGTGTTTGTGGGTCCCTCTTCCCAATTCTTTCCTTTGACAGCACAGACACCAGGCTCAATGTGTCTTTCTAGAGCTTCCCTGCGTGGAGGACCACCCTCCCCTCTCAGCTTACTTACTGTGGTGCACCCGCTCGTATATGATGTGCAGACGACACAATTTGCCACCAGCTGTGAGAGCCCAAGGGACACAAGTGAGCCACTGCTCTCACCACATACTTATCTTATGCCTTGCCATTGTAGGTTTTCACTTTTAAAGTGCAAGAAAATTAAATCTTGATGGTTAGTTATTTCTAACATTTTTTTCAGGAGAGGTTCCATCACGATGATATTTCATTTCTGGGTTTGTTGTAAAACAAGTCATTCTCCTCTTCTCCAGACTGCCACTGTGGACCACATCAATTCTAGATGGACACTACCAGTACTTATTGAATCTAATAGATGAAAGGCCAGCACTGTGGGAACAAGGTCTGGTGCCCCACTCAATAACTAGACCCCTATCTCTCGCTATCTCTGAATCAATAAAGCTCATCCTGGCAAGGCCTCCTAACTCCCAAGGGAGAGGACCCAGAAATAGAAGCCTAAGATTATTCCATCTCTCCCCCTCTTTGCCCCCCCAAACTGAGAACATTCTTCCTTCCATAACTCCTGAGCTTTACTCACTGAGCTTAGATAAGTTATTTAGCTTCTCCAGGTCCCAGTCACCTCATCTATAAGGTGTGAATAGTACCAAACTCACTGAATTGCTGGGATGATTAAATGGGAAATATGTGTAAACACTCAGCATAGTGTCTGAAAGTCAGCTATCATCATTGCTGTTGCAATTGTTAGAGTCAGATGAGGTTCCTAGACATTCTAATGCAATCTTAGCTGCTGAACATTTCCAACAGTCCTGATAAACATAAGTTAATGGTTTCCTCCTTCATGTTTACATGGATGGAGCTGGAAAATATTCTTCTTAGCAAAGTATCTCAAGAATGGAAGAAAAAGTATCGAATGTACTCAGTCCTACTATGAAACTAATTTATAGCTTTCATAAAAAAGCTATAAC